>OZ024907.1:66893975-66976475 GCA_964017125.1 Flabesymbios commensalis | reverse complement strand
TGTTTTTACTTCTTCCCAGCAAACACGAGTCGTCGACCCAATGTTGTCTTAAAGTTGGCCAGCGTCGCATATGCTGACCCAACATTAAAACGACATTGACTTGCTGTCTCACGCTTGCTGAATTGATATTGAACTCTTGATAGTCCAACTACAGCAGACACAAGACGCTGAATCAATGTTACTTTAACGTTTGTCCATCGTCTACGACGTTGGACCAACGGTAAACCAACATTGATTCAACGTCTTAACCTTTTGGCTGCTGGCTCGGCAGCATGTATGGGCCATCACTGCTGGCCAAGTTTAACCCTTTCATCACCATATTTTTCTAAATAAGGTTTGTTAACATCAGGCCAGCCATAGATAAATAGTATTCTAATTTGGAATAAAAAGTGCAATAACAGATATATTACAGGCCCATGTATGATTATCTGCTTTTATTGGTCATTTATCTGTGTTTATCTGGTAACCATGGCAACCAAATTCAATAAAAACAGGTTCAAATCAGCTTAAAATGGGTGAAAATAGCTTTTTGGAAAGTTTTGCTCAAATTATGTTCAATCGAGATATCTATGGTGGTTGAAAGTCACCAAGACCCCAGAATGGAGCTATACCACAACACCCCGGAAGATTACAGGGGGTAATATAAGGGCTGGAGGGGTAATACCCCATCAAATTATCTTTATGTCACCCTTTTCTTGTAGGCCTATGGCAGGAATGGACCAAATAACAAAACGATTGTCATGTTTGGACCAATGGCTTGTACTTCAAATACATTTGATGAATCTCAGCCCAAGTAGGCCCCTACAAATGGTGACATGGGTTGGGGTTGGGCTTCACAGTGGGTATTACCCCAAGGTCATCTCAAGGTCATAGAGAGGTCAAATTAGCTCCAAATAGGTGAAAATAGCCTATTTTTGTGCTGCTTCAATTCAGCTCACTTGAAATGTCTATGGTGGTTGAGATTCATCAGGACCCCAGCATGGAAATATAACCGAAGCACCCCAAGAGGTTGCAGGGGTAATATAAGGGATAGAGGGGTAATACCCCATCAAATCACCCTTATGTCACCCCTTTCTCACATGGCAGAAATAAACCAAATAAATCAACGATTGTCATCTTTGGACCAATGGCCAGTAGGCCTACTTCAAATACATTGGATGAATCCCAAACCTAAGTACACATGGTGACATGGTTTGGGGTTGGGCTTGACAGGGGTGTTACCCCAAGGTCACAACAAGGTCATCTCAACGTCACATGAAGGTCTGGTCAGATTCAAATAGGTGAAAATAGCCTATTTTTGTTGGTTTTGCTTCAATTTAACTCACTTGAGATGCCAATGGTGGTTAAAACTCACATAGACGACAGCATGGCAATATAATCACAACTCCCCAATAGATTATAGGGTTAATACAAGGGCTGGAGGGGTAATACCCCATCAAATCACCCTTCTGTCACCACTTTCTCATATGGCAGAAATGGACCAAATAATTCAACGATTGTCATGTTTGCACCAATGACCAGTACTTCAAGTTCAAATACATTATGAAGAATCCCAACCCAAGTACACATGGTGACATGGGTTGGGGTTGGGCTTGACAGGGGTGTTACCCAAAGGTCATAAAAAGGTCATTGCAAGGTCACAGAAAAGTCAAATCAGCTTAAAATAGCTGAAAATAGCCTATTCTTGTTGGGTTTGCTTCAATTCAGCTCATTTCAAGCACAAAACTAATGACACCAACGGACTTCGAAAACCTAGGTGTAGAGCCATTAATTGTTATTATATGATTACAAAGTACTGAGATATGGCATATTTTAACTTTCTGGTGGCTGACATGACCTATGACATTGACCCATGGTATGACCTTGACCTTAAAACACAAAAATAATGGGACCAACGGCGTCCCCGTACCCGAAAACGTAGGTGTAGAGCCATAACTTGGTTTTATATCAGGACAAGTCACTGAGATATGGCATATTTTCACTTGCTGGTGGCTGATAATGACCTATGACATTGATCCAGGGTGTGACCTTCAATGACAAAAATAATGCCACCAACGCATTCCCCGTACCCGAGAACCTATGTGTAGAGCCATTATTTGTTTTTATATAATGACTGGTTACTGAGATATGGCGCATTTTCACTTGCTGCTCTGTTCTTGTGGCGGCTATTTTGACAATGAAAATTAGATCCAATTGTAGGCAACACATTTTTGAAACCATTTTTTGGTAAAACTATATGAACCCATATAAACAAATTTTTGATAAAATGGTCTTTCTAAAATTGTGTATAGGTTGAGTGCTTTTTGTGGGGTAAAACAAGGAAAATATTATATCCTCCTTGGTTAAACATTTGCTGTCAGTGTGCACCTGTTATTTGTAGTTCTAAAATGCCCGCTAGGTGGCACCAGACAGACAGACAGACAGATATTTTATTGACAGAAAAGAAAAGTCATTACAGACTTATTTGTCATAGAAATGAAAGAGATATATGTACATGTATATACAAGATTGTTAGTTTGTTAAAATCATATGATAATATACATGGTATGACATACACAGCTAAAATCATGTTAAGTGGCATTGCCAAAATAAAAACTGGGTATTTCGATAATATAAATGACTACTACTAAAAATGAAATAAAAGGCATTGCCAAGATAACATAGAGGTCTATCATTTTGTTTCCCGCACCAAAACCAGAGATAAAATAGCTCCTACGTATGACATACTAATTATATATAGTAGCAAAAAAGACACTCTGGAAAGCGTAGAAACCTAAAATATATACAAGTGCATGATTATGCTACAGTAACTGGAGTATGCAATAAGCCAATGGTAAAAATAATATGGTATTTTTTTAAATTAAATATAATATCATGCAAGTACAATAAATTTGGCATAAACAGGTAGCTCCGTGTCATGTGACCATGCAAGCACAGTCGCTATGAGCGCGGAGATTCCCTGAGATTGACTAGTGGTGCAAACTTAACGACGTAATAACAGTAGTAATGGCGGTTAAAAATTATTTGTGCAATTCACACAAGACATGGCCCTCGCACAAAAACATTAAGCCTTTTTATAATTCACTATATTGTTTAATTCATACTGTTTCAATCACGACCTAGTTAGAACCACATACTCGGAGTTACAATCGAAAAAAAACATTCCCGACCTCATGGAGAAAATCAGTTGACTTAGCAACTCTGAAATCCTCCATAAGGCCCCACCTCGTCTGATAACAAAGGCGACGGAAACGTCCCTAACCGGCCCCAAAAAGCCAAATAATAAGATCCGAGAGCAACAACCGTCTTGATATGTGGTAATACCCAAGTCAGATCATGAGGGCATGATAATATGAATAATATAGCGACAGGTGACAGATTTATTATACTCAGTAGTTTTAACCCTTAATTTGTTTAAGGCAACCATAAATAAATTGCGCTAGTGACTTCACCACTGTTATGTCTCTAGATGTCATAATTCCTAGAAACATTTCATTTGTCGGTTGTATATTGATAATTGCGGCTACAGAATCATACAAGATTTCGCGTTCATTCTTCATAGCGCAACAGTGGAGAAGAAGATGTATTTCATCGTCAATTTCGTTTAATTGACACCTTGTGCATATTCGCTGATTTTTTGGAGTGATTGGATTATTGAATCGTCCTCTTTCTATATTTAGATCATGTGAGCTCATTCGTTATCTCGCCATTGCTGTTATGAGGTGGTTCCCCCTTATGTGCAAGATATATGGTTCAACACAGAAATATTTTTTTACTAATGCATATGTGCGCAGCTTACTCGAGCTCTCAATATCTTTTCTCCACTGCTGTGTAAATATTCTAACTATTGATTCTTTAAATGAAAGCATGAATTTATTTGTATCCCCAATATTCTGTGATTCCCAAGTTTGATAAAGCCCGGTTCGTTCGAGGACAGAGCGAATACGGGAACACCAGTTCGTGAAGCCAATGGCATCTAGCTCAAGTAGCATATTGTAGGCATTTCTGACTGGATGGCTCCGAGATAATTTTAGAATTCTACACCAATATTTTACAGCTTTTATGTGTTGCCGGATGATCAGTGGAAATCGACCCGTGTCCCCATATATTGCAGGAGTAGGTGTTTGCTTTCTAACGCCAAGTGTGGATTTAATAAATTTTAGATGGGTTTTTTCCAGATCGTTAACATCATCGCCTGTATACCATATATCACTTCCATATTCTAGTATGGGCAATATTTGGCAATCAAATACCTTGAACGCAATAGTGGGTGACAATTTACCGACCACAGGACGGGACTGTTTACGTAGAGCAAAGATTGCTTTCCCAGCTTGGGAAGCAAGATGAGAAAAAGCTTCTTTTAACACGTTATTAGCGGACTTGGTGCTATACACTACACCAAGGTATTTATATTGTTCAGCCTTTTCTATAATGTTATCACCATAGTGGAAGCTTCCGCATACTGTTGTGTAACGTTCATTAAAGATAAGAACTTTTGTTTTAGGAATGCTAACTATGATATGCCATAGGGAAGCATATGAATACAGGGCAGTTAGCTGTTTTTGTAATCCCTCGGCAGATTCTGAAAAAAGGACAAGGTCATCTGCAAATAACAGATATACCATTAGTAAGGTGTCCACAGCGATACCTTGATCTTGGTCAAATGATGCGGATATGTCTTGTAAAAATTCCGTGAATAGTTTGGGACTGAGCATACCGCCTTGTAGAACCCCAAATATGCTTTTTAATATGTCACTGATACGCGAGTCCCATTTTACACGGCACTCTGCTTTAGAAAACATGCTTTTTATTATGTTTAGCAAATTGCCGTCTATTCCCCTGTTCAATAATTTGTAGTATAATGCTGTTCTATCAATATAGTCAAATGCTTTTGTGAAATCGACAAAGCATGTATACAGGGGTTTAGAAAGACACCTTTGTTTATCTATGATGGCACATAGTATGAATATATTGTCCGTAGTTCGCGAATTGGTTTTAAAACCAGCTTGATAGGGATCATTATCATTACATACTTCGTTTTTAAATGAGAGTCTGTTATTAAGTATAGATTCAAATAGTTTCCCAATACACGGCATGACTGTGATTTTTCTGTAATTATCTGGAACGCCATGGTCCCCCTTTTTGTGGACCAAGTGGATTATACCGGTAGCCCATCTAGATGGATATTCTCCATTGGTAAGAATGGTATTGAACAACAATTCTAATGCTGGCAAGAGCTCATTACATCCATATTTGTAAAATTCGGCAGAAATACCATCTACACACGCTGCTTTCTTGCATTTTAACTTTTGAATCGCCTTTTTAATTTCTTCCGCAGTTATGGGACTGTTTAGGAACTGTGTCATATTGGATTTATCGTGCTCTACATTATGTTGGAATGACGTAACTTGCTTTATAATATTATTCATGTGTTCATAGTCAAAATAATCCACATGGGGTGGGTAGACTTGTTGTTCAAAATAGTTCACAAAGTCTTCCAAGGTAGGCCCTGTAGTGACATTTCTAGGATTTAAGGATTTCCAGAATTTCCAGTAAGAGTTAGGATCTTCTGTTCTCATATTTTCCAGCTCACTAAGTTTGGCTTGCTGGTATTGTCTTTTCTTTCTCTGGATTAATTGCTTATATTGTCGTAACAGTATATTATATTCGTCTTGCTGTGCGATATTATTAACAACATACTTCAAGGATTTACATTCTTTATCATACCAAGGGTTAGAGGGGAAATTATTTTGCGTGCACTTCCTTTCCTTCGAAATATGTTTCCTTGCTGGGAAAAATGGCGAAATTACAATTTCTAGCATACCATTGAACATGTCACATAGAGTGTCAGTATTACACCCCTCGGTGGCGGCACACAGCATTTCCTCAAATGCATGACATGCCTGCTCATTCCGTAGAGCTATTTGATATTCTTCCCTTTTCTCGTCTTGCCATATAAAAACATTAGACCGAGATGATGTGTCATTTACACAGGTGTCTATTTTTAAGGGGTTGCAATCGAGTTTAGTGTTGGAAATATTAAATTGTATGGGACAATGATCTGATTCTACCAATTTCGGTAGAACGTCAAATTTGCTGATTATGTTATTTTCATTAAAGATCAGATAGTCTATTGTGCTTGAACCATTTGGAGAGTAGTATGTATAGCGGCCTATACCATTATCATTAAACATGCGCCCATTGGCTATTTTAAAACCTGTGTTTATACAAAAATTTAGTAAAAGTTGACCATATTTGTTACTGACTATATCTTCATTAGAACGTTCACTTGGAACATTTGCATTGATATCTGTTACCCCCTATTCATAGTCTGGAGCCTGACCAGTACGACTATTAAAGTCACCACATAATAGGATGTGATGCATTTCAATATATCTAGCCACTTCCTCTTCTAGCATAGTAAAATAATCATTTCCTACAGCGACATATGATGAGTTTTCTGGTGGTATATAGGCACAGCCAATTTTAATGTTTTTCTGACAACAGTCTGTGGCTAATGTCAACCATACCAAATAGTCGTCGGTATGATCTATCCTAGTTAAATTTGCATAATTATTTGAAATAAGTATGCCAATACCACCAGAAGCTCTACAGGCATTTTTATGTTTATGTTTTCTATTCACATGATGGAATTTATAACCAGGTATTGTCAATGTAAAATCGTTCCCTTTCATTGTTTCTATAAAAAATATTATATCGTAGTTTCGGATAAATGCCACAAGATCAGGGTCTGTCATTTTGTTTCTTAAACCATTAATGTTCCATGACAGTACACGTATATTTCTGTCCTGATCATTATTAATTACTCTATTTACATCGGCTATGTCCGTGTGATGATTGTTCTGATGGGAAAACACTGACCTTACGGATAACAATCGGAAAAACAAGACACACAAGGAACGCCAAACACGATCCTCAATTATTCCTACCACGTATGACGAGCATAATACTTTTATTTTTAATATATTTAGTTTGTCATTGCGACAATACCCACTCTTATTTTGCTAGTTTTTTTCACACGTATATGTACGTGTTTAGCAACGTCATAAAACATATAGTCTATATACGTGTTTAGCAGTCTAAAGGTTGTGTGTGCTGATACATAACGAAGACATAATCAATAAACAACAAGAATTGAACGACGGCATCGCAATTATCACGTCATATTGAATTACACGCGCCACGCTAGTAACCCCAATAAAGACGTTAGCAAACATTGTGGAGAATGATTGTCAACTGACCTTTATTAAGGAACTATATAGGAATTGAAATTTCCCCATACGATTTCCTCACCAATGTCGGTACATAGGAAGGAAACATTTATCTTACGATCACTCACTAGCAAGGAGATCTGTTTACATGTCAATAAATATCAGCAATTATAAAATTCAACAGACAACAAGCCTAGGGCGACGCCATTTACACAGTGCCAAGGTGTTCACCCGCTACCACGTACTGTTGGCGCCGTATACCGATTGATGTCAGTGTCAGAGCAGGGGGGGGGGGGGTAATTGTGTTTTCCAAAGGCTTTTTTTAAATAAATAAATAGTTAAAAAATTACACAAAAAACAAACAAACAAGGCAAAGCATGAAAGAATGAATGAATGAATGAAGGAAGGAAAAAAAGAATAGTGAATGAATGAATGAACTAGCGAGCGAGCGAGCGAGCGAGCGTGCTAGCGAACGAACGAACGAACGAACGAACGAACGAACGAACGAACGAACGAGCGAACGAACGAACGAACGAACGAACGAACGAACGAGCGAACGAACGAACGAACGAACGAACGAACGAACGAACGAACGAACGAACGAACGAACGAACGAACGAACGAACGAACGAACGAACGAACGAACGAACGAACGAACGAACGAACGAACGAACGAACGAACGAACGAACGAACGAACGAACGAGCGAACGAACGAACGCCAGACTTGGCTGGACAAGATGGTTGTATGTCGGCTGTATTAAAACGTACATCTGGATGGATATATAAGTACCATGCAAGTCTTGATTAAGATGAATGTGAGTATTTTGTTTGCACACGAATCCAATCAAGACTCACATTAATATTCACATTATTTCTTGTAAATGTATACGAGTACACCTGCGTTCTATCATTTTTTTTATTATTTTTTTCTTGGTCCACATCCACTCTAGTGAACAAGAGCATATGATTATCTTCCTGGCATATAATGTTATAGTTTCATCAAGGTGATTACTATTGGTTTCATCTTACATCTGTTTTTTTTTTTAGAACCAGAGCAATAGCATAGCAGAAACGGCATACGCTGAGATAAGTGTTCTTCCATAGCCCATTTGTTTTGGCTGTTAGTCAGGTAGCTTAGCATCAAATTTTAGGATAAACGATATTGAGCGGATAAAAGCACCAATTTTTTTATTGAGGGCTCAGTAGCCTATCCTGATCAAAGTAAGCCTAGGAGCCCTAAATTATTTTCTACTTAAGACACTGAAAAGTGACAAAATCTACATGGCCGCCATTTAAACAAGATGAAACAATAAAATGATATTATTTTCAACAGAATAAATGCACATTCTTGATCCAAGATGGCCGCCATTTGTGCAAGGTAAATCAATGAATTGATATCATTTTGGCCAGAATAGAAGCACAAGCATGATTTTGGTGTGTACCATAGGGTTTTTTAAATATGTCTGATTTACAGGTGTGGCCTGAACGTACTTTAGTCATTGCATTGTGAGTAAAATCCAAGATGGCCGCCATTTGTGCAAGGTCAAAACAATTAATTCATATAATTTTAGACAAAATAGAATGAGCGTCACGTTCAGGTGTATGTCGTGTGTTGTCCAGGTATTCCCGATTTAGTTGTGTGGCCAGAGAAAAGTTCAAACATTTTATTGTGGGTAAAATTCAAGATGGTCGCCATTTGACAATATTAACGGTCAAACAAAGTTCGTGTCAAACATTTTTTTTATAATTTTAGACAGAATAGAAGGAGATTCATGACACAGTAGGAAATATATATTATTGGAAGTAACATATATTAATGTCTACAATAGGGGGCTTCAGATAGGTAGCCCGACATGTGACCATGTTGGTGTTATTTAAACATCTTTAGAGATGTAGTAAAAACCGAGATGGCGGCCATAAGACGAGCAAAATAACTATCACAGAGACATGGCCGTGCAAGACATGTGTATAACTTTCGCCGAAATTAGGACAAATCGATGATTTTGCAGTCTATCACAGGGTTTTTATGTATAGCGCCCGACATGATCAGAAAATAATTTTAGAGATGATTAATATGTTCAAGATCATAATGGCCACTTTGGTGTCACGACCTAAAAGAAATCCAGGCCTATGTATCTTTTCCTGAAATGGACATAGATAGATGGTTTTGATAGCTATAATGTGTTTTTTAGATATGCTATATATTGTAGCGTAATCATAAAGAACGCAATACATGGTAAAGGGGTAAATATTGACCAGTAGGAAGCCGAATTGGGTACCACGTGGCCGTGACAGGATAATCTTTTGGTAAGTAAGCCGCTTCCCTCTTTTGAATAGCGCATTGCACAAATTGTGGCTGTCGAATACAGCATGCAGACTGTTCTTGGAACAAACTGTAATATATAGAGAAAAGACATTTGAAATCTTTTTTGAAGTTTTGAAATCCATCTAGTTATTAAATGACCTAACGTTTTATACGAAGTCCAAAACAACTATTGCCACGTACATTTCCTCGGGACTATCAATGTCATGTTGGGCAAGGTACCCACTATTAGACAAAAATTCAATAAGCATTTAGAAGCATTGTCATTTCTTTGTTTGTTAACGAGGTCATGTGAAACTTGATATAGTGTGGCACAAAGATTACCTTTTCTGTTCGATAGGTTCTGTAGTTTTGCTTTAAGACCTGTGGTGAACTCCTGGTTAATCACAATGCTTCATCGAACATACATAATCTCTCTAAAATTATTAGATAATTGAAGAATTTCTTGACAGATAAGCTGCAACTCGACTGTGACGACCAAATTTCAAGTGCTGCCACATTACCCCCATATCTGTTGACCACCAGTTTGGTCTCCGGCAGCGAACTGTCTCGTTATAAAACACTGCAATATTTGATTTTACATTTAAAACTTTTAAAATATTTGTGGATTCCAGATAAAATGTGCATGTGCATGTAATTAGCGGTCGTTCTCATCGAAAACGTGATTAAATTCCACTCTTTATGTCATGATAGATATAATAAAATAGTGTTTGTGATAATAATTGATAATAAGTTCCGAGGTGAAGCTTAAAAGCCGCCTTCAATTATCACAAGGAGCTAGGACCTCGAATAACCACAAAACCTGACATTTTATTATAATTATTATTATGTATTAACAGGTCTAATTCATGTTCATCGGCCTAAACGTCAGACCCGAATACGGCCAATAGTCCCCATCATGTCTGTCTATAATCTCGTCAACATCTTGTATTTACTATTCCCTTCCCTGATGCATGTCCTATTTTTGACAATGCCACAATGTCAACCATACTTGAGAACACTGATCAACGCCAATCTCATTGATCTATCTCAATTCATGTTAAAGTTATACATATTTTGTGTTCGTTCGTGGCTCTGTGACAGCTCTCAAATGACGCTTACATGGATGTAGCTCTCAATCCCAATGAAAAGTTACACATACTTTGTGCCCTGTCATGGCCCTCTGGCGGCCCCATCTTTATAGTAAATAGACTGTCTAATATTATGTTTGTCAGTCACAAGGTGGTATATATGAAAATCCTACATGGTTGTTACCAAAATCACGAATATGATTCCATTGTGTTGGCAATTAAATTAATTTTTAGTTTTCACAAATGGCGGCCATCTTGGATTTTACCCATAATGCAATATCTAGAGTACTTCCAAACCACTCCACTAACTCGGGCATACCTGAAAACCCTATGGTAGACACAAAATTATGCTTTTGCGTCCATTCTGCTGAAAATGATGTCAATTTATAGCTTAACCTTGCAGAAATGGAGGCCAGATAGATTTTACCCACAATGCAATGTCCAAAATAATTTCTGGCCACACCATTATGTCGGGCATACATGAAAACCCTATGGTAGATACCAAAATCATGCATCTGCTTATATCATATCGAAAATTATATCAATTTAATCCTTGACCTTGGTCAAAACGGTGGTCATTTAGGAGTTTTACATTTCACGTCAACATTTTTAAAAATCCAGGAGGGCTCCTAAGCTAATGTTGATTAATGGGTTTTATGAGAGTGTCATGCAAAATTTGGTGCTCTTATCCGCCAAATATCGTTTTTTTGCTAAGCTACCTGACTATGTGGACGTAGGTTCTAATCCCGACTGAACTATATTTTGTTTAGTATGGTTGTGCAGATCCAAACTAATAGTCATGGGGGATTAGTCATATAATTGTTCAACTCGTTCCACAAGCAACACATTTTCACCTCTTGAAGCCAAGTGTACATACTTCTATTTTTTTGCGGGAGCCAAGCTGGGCTCTCGCCGAGGACGCCATATTAGACAAATTCAAGATGGCCGCCATTTATATTAGGGTCATGTCATAACTTCTCAACTAATAGCCGTAGAGACACATTTAATTCCACTTTTATATGGTTTTTGCTATTTGAGATCTCATTTATGATGTTTTCGAATTGATTTGGAAATCATTTGACGTAAAAATATAATATTAATGGTATTTTTGCGAAAAATATCGCATTTTGTTTATGATAGTGGTTTAAATGACTTAACAAACAACACATCTGTGTCAGGCGTTGCTATGATCTACCCTTAGTATTTTGTGCAAGAGCCACCCTTTCGATTTATGTACGTGTGTCAGGCATTTTTGCCAATTTCAAAATAGCCGCCAACCGTTCAGGTGTTCAGGTGCATTTTGTATAGATGTCAGAGTATTGAAAGTCCATGTTATCTATCTGACATATTCTAAATTTTACCTTATAATATTACTTTTAAAAGTAAATAGATATAAAGAGTGACATTTTTCCATAGAGGTAGGCAGCTCACTGGGATCTGATAAAAGCATGTTTCGGAGATGTGTTTTCGGAAAATTCAGACTGCTGTCAAATACTACACCACGTTTTTCTGCTGATTCAGTTCAGCATTTGAAATTATTTAAGAATTGTCTGCTAAGTTTGGACCATGGCCTTAACCATCGACCCGTGCACCCGTCATTTTAACGGGAATAATGTCGAAATGATGGACATTAATCGTCTAAATATCACAATTTTACACAGAAAGAATGGTAAATTTCGGGGGAAATTGTGAAAAAGGACGGGCAGTTGTCTCCTCCGATCTAAGTCTTTGGCTCGAACCCAATGAGGTATTCAGGCTTGCCAGGATTGACCTTCAGATTGGACTTTGGCATCCATGCCGACACATTTGATATCAGCGACATAATGATGATGAGTTATGTCGAAACAGGAGATCACAGCGCTGAGTGGTGTAGTGTATGAGGTAAAATGCAGTGCAAAGAACAGCGTATATAAATCAAACAAACAATTTAGGTTATTTTCAGTTCGTTCATTATTAATTTTGAAATGCTAGTTGTGTCTGTATTTATTATTTTTGCAATACTGTTTATACATGTGATTTATGAATCATAACACGCCGATTACTATATCATGACTGATACAGTAATTAGCCATTTTCACTCGTGGAGTTGTGTATTCAAGGGTAATGAGGCATAGGCCTAAATGGATGAATGGTTCTACTTCTATTAAGTATTAAACTAATGGGAAGTTCCAAGTTTGATTTGTAGATATACAAGGATTCTGATTAAGATAATTTTTGCATCAGTTATTTTTATATATGTTGATGCTTATATAATTATGTACAATTTACTATAACAAACATTACACAGGCTTGATTTTTTTCATGGACGTACAGGAATTGACTGTCGACTGACGCGAGATCGTCGTGAACTTACGGTTCGCATGTGCTGCTAGGAAAAGGGATAACTGATTTCCGGTCTAACTATATGTGATACGCCACGCGAAAAGGGCCGTAGAAGAGAGCCAAGGAGGATTTTGTAGATATGCCAAGTCCTACTCAGCATGGCTGGGTAAAATGAAATGAATCGGTCTTTAGGCCACCTTTGTGCACGTATAGGCTAAACTGGGCCAGGAGAACCTCCTGAGGATGGTGAGATGATTGAGATGACACTGTCCTCCAGACACAGGATTCGAAATTCGAGCCCTGGCGGTCTGAGGCCGAGCACGCTACCTCTCGGTCACGGAGGCTCCCCACAATATTGACTTTCACACGTGGATGGGGAAGAAACATTTTTGTTTCTTTCAAACCGCCGAGACCGGGAACCGAACCCCGAACTTTGGCGTGAAAGGCAGCGGTGCTAACCACTACCCTAGGGCCCCCGCCAGCATGGCTGGGTAGTGGAAGACACACACATAGCCAGTATGGCAAGGCTGAGTTTTTTAAAATAAATCTAAAATAATGCATAATAACGCACAATGCTTAAGACTTGTATGTTGATCAATGTGGCGTTATCCAGATATCCATCAAAATTATAACAATAAGCACAGGTTAAATATATTATATTTAATAACTGACTGGAAGAACAAGGTAAAATTTAATTGTTGTAATATACTATAAATAATCTGGCTCTTATTATGATTAGCATACATATTTTATGTTGGCCGCATAGTGATGTTTAATTCTTTATGGAGACCAAAAGTAATATAATATATATATCTTTAGCATTTAAAGTGTATTTATATATTATATAAAGACACTTTAAATGCTAAGGCTATTTAGTTTCATTTCAATATAGGAAACAATGCTTGATATTTAATATGTTGTATATTGAGCATTATGGGCGGGCGGCGTGCGCCGTGGTTAAAGCTGCCTGCCTGGAAGTCGGAGATCGCGGGTTCGAACCCCACTCTGGCCTCCGAGATTTGAAGAAACATAATGTTTCTTCCCTGCTCACTTGTAATGATTCAATATTGTGGAGAGCCTCCGTGACCAAGAGGTAAAGTGCTCGGCCTCCGAACGCCAGGGTCCGAATTTCGAAGTCTGTGTCTGGAAGGCAGTGTCATGTCATTTATCAGCCTATGTGCACAAAGGTGGCCTAAAACCCCATTCATTTCATTTCATATTGAGCATGTTGTCATCAATCCGAGTATACCTACAGATTATAATAAAAAACACAAGATAAATATATCATATTTAATAAGTGACCAGAAGAACGAGGTGAGGTTAACTTTTAATGGTATGCGCCGAAATCCGGGACCGAAGGAAACAAACATGGGTGTATCAACAGGACAGATGCAAATTTGGTGCTAATAAATGTTAAAACCATTCTACCAACTTTACTAAGCGTCGATCTGTACCCAATAGGTATAGGCCTACGTGTACCTAGTGGCATATGAGAAAATTAAAATTATTGTAAAAACAAAAAACTGACAGTGGAGTGGGCATATCCATCAAGGAGGGGGTATTATGTCCATATAATTAATATTCCCCCACATGGTATTAGTGTGTATATACGTTATATATTTCCATATTGTCTAGACATAATGCAGGCAAAATTTAAATAATAAATGTGCATCTGAAATATATGTTGATTTACTTTGATTATACAAACGTAATATGAGAAAACTATGTCATCAGCAAATGAAATGAAATGAAATGAATCGGGCTTTAGGCCACCTTTGTGCACATATAGGCTAAACTGGGCCAGGAGAATCTCCTGAGGATGGTGAGATGATTGAGATGAGCAGATTACCTTCGTCAGCTGTATTATCATCTTCGTCAGACTAAATGCTGTATAATTATGTAATCTAGAAACCACAGAGGTTTTTTTTAATCCACTCTCGTTGTCAAGGGCCCATCCATAATGTGTAGCAGCAAGTGGCACACTCAAAGAGGATTGATATGATCTTTTTAAAATGGCGTATTGGAAATGTGCTATTTCTGTTTGAAAGTGCGATGACAAGGTGGATAATTGAATAAATCACCTGCTGATGAGGATTTGATGGTAGCCAAATTTTCACATACATTCCTAACTTTGACCTCCCGAATTTCATTGGCCTAACAGAATATATATGTAACAATAAACAGCGCAACAAAATTATGTTAAATGATTCAATAAATGTTATTAAGGATCTCATTCTTCACCTAAGCTTGCTAATGTAGGTACATATTGGGGGGCATTCTGCAGAATTTTGTATGGTTTAGCTTTACCCCATCGCTTTAAATGTTGAAACAGCATTGCTACCCGTGATAGCAGAACCTGCTCAATCAACTTTAGAAGGTTTTAAAGCTCACAGGAGAGCAAATGACCAGAACAGAACCTGCTCAAGTGAAATACACCAAACGGTTAAAAGCTGCTCAACGTTGCTTGTGTTATTATCAGAACCTGTTCAATCAACTTAGCTGGTTTAATTACAAACAAACATTTTGGTAATACAGAAGCAATTGTGTCCCTTTTGATTTTGAGGTGTATCCACTCTTTTTAACATATCTAATGTGTACGCATGATGATTCTAGAATCATTTTTTTTGTGCTGTTTAGAGCTAAGATTTAGTTCAGATACTGGTATTGTTGAAATATCTGAAAACGACCATGTGGCTTCACCACCCTCTAGATGGCGAAATATGTTGTTTTTCAACTTCTAAAGCATTGGTGTTATAGTACAACTTGAGTTTAAGCAGACTCATCAGTTGACTAAAAATGTACTTTATGAATGGATGGTAAAATTATATTAGCAACATTGGCCATTTTAGCTGGAACATCTCTGATGTAAAATCATCGATAAAAGGTTATTTGCTATCGGTGGTAGGGCAAACGTGTCCGCGTTTGCAGTTTTTACTTGGGCGCATACCATTAAATGTTAACCCCACCTCGTTCTTCTAGTCACTTATTAAATATAAGATATTTATGTTGTCTTTTTCATCATAATATGTAGGGATACTCGTATTGATGACAAAATGCTCAATATGAAATGAAATGAATGGGGTTTTAGGCCACTTTTGTGCACATATAGGCTGCTAAATGAGATGACACTGCCCTCCAGACACAGACTTCGAAATTCGAGCCCTGACGGTCTGAGGCCGAGCACGCTACCTCTCGGTCACGGAGGCTCTCCACAATATTGAATCCTTACGATTGATCAGGGAAGAAACATTTTGTTTCTTTGAAACTCGGAGGCCAGAGTGGGGTTCGAACCCGTGATCTCCGACTTTCCAAGCGGGCAGCTTTAACCACGGCGCCACGCCGCCCGCCTATAATGCTCAATATACAACATATTAAATCTCAAGCATTGTTCCTTATAATAAAATAAAATAAATAGCCTTAGCATTTAAAGTGCATTTATATATATATTACTGTTGTTCTCCATAAGGAATTAAACATCAATATGCGACTAACATAAAATATGTATACTAATCATAATAATAGCCAGATTATTTATAGTATTTTACAAACAAAAAATCTGCCCTAATATATATATATATAACAATTAAATTTTACCTTGTTCTTCCAGTCAGTTATTAAATATAATATATTTATCCTGTGCTTATTATTGTAATATCTATGGATATCTGGATAACGCCACATTGGTCAACATACACGTCTTAAGTATTGTGCTTTATTATGCATTATCTTAGATTTATTAAAAAAAACCAGCCTTGGCATACAAAGTGTCATTATACATATTATTTGGTTTTCCATCAAGCATTTTAACATATACATCAATATGGGACTAATATTAAATATTTATATTACATACAATATTAAATATCCACAGTATATATATACTGTAAGCAAAAAAATGTTTTTAGCATTCAAAGTTTCATTTTATATATATATATTCTTCATAAACATGTAAACATAAACATAAATGTGAGATTAACACAAAATATTCATAATAAATATAATGATAAATATCCACAGCATCAGTTAACTTTTATATAATAGCTTATTGGAGGCAGATATATCAGCACATTTGAATTTTACCGCAAATTAGAGTTAGCGATAATGACGTGCGTATCTTAAATATGTAGTTATAAAAAAAAATGGCCCTAGATTTTTTACCTTTTAAACTTCCCGTCTCCTGGGAACATAATGGGGACACTTTTTGCGAATTAGCTTGCTTCTAAGTAGCACGCAACGAAAATAACAGATTTACAAACTTGACACATATTTTATAATGTTTGTATTTTTTAGGCGCCAGTATTGATAAAAGGGTTGAAAAAAATATTCAAAATGAAATCTGGGCAAAACTATTTTTCAGTGACCTACATGTGTATATGGCCGAGAAAATGAAATGAATCGGGCTTTAGGCCACCTTTGTGCACATATAGGCTAAACTGGGCCAGGAGAACCTCCTGAGGATGGTGAGATGATTGAGATGACACTGTCCTCCAGACACAGGATTCGAAATTCGAGCCCTGGCGGTCTGAGGCCGAGCACGCTACCTCTCGGTCACGGAGGCTCCCCACAATACTAACTTTCACACGTGGATGGGGAAGAAACAATTTTGTTTCTTTCAAACCGCCGAGACCGGGAACCGAACCCCGGACTCTGGCGTGAAAGGCAGCGGTGCTAACCACTACCCTAGGGCCCCCGCCCTATATGGCCGAGAGCTATGAATAAAACAATAGTGAAAAGAAGTGAAACTACTACTATTTTGAACAATTTTTCGAATTGCTGTCAATTTTATTTTGGTCTGCTTCTAAGAAATGGTAAAATTGGTTCTACGACTTAAAGCGTCCTGTTTGTCAAAAAAAATTAAAACTCGCTGTGTCCCAATGGTCAAGCTAAATAAAAATCGCAGTGAAAATTTCTTAGCTTTTGTGAGTACGAGGGCTAGATCTGGCTCCCGGCCTACATGCTGTGTTGACAGTTGCGCAAGTGATGTCATTTCGTGCATGGCTAAGCATTATTGCCAGGTCCGAGCTGGGCTCGGACTTAGACTGCAACGTCATAAATTCCAGGTCCGAGCTCGGCTCGGACTTAGACTGCTATGAGTTAAGCTTTAGTAGCTTAAGGGTGCTAACTGCGGGAAGTAGGGCTATCAGTTACACAGTCATGTGACACACCACTTGCAAGGGCAATACATGGAATACATAAGAGATAAGAGATAAGAGATAAGAGATAAGTGCGCGCGCACACATAATAAAAATGAGTTTTTTCATATATAATCAGATAATAGCAAAGAATATATTGATTATTCTTTGATAATAGCCTAGGAGATAATGACATTTCAGCAGTAATATTCGTAATAATTTTAGTTTCTCAGAGCTGGCGTTTCCATACATGGATGATGCGTTTTTTCCTTTGACCCGTGACATGACAGGTGCTACAGATTATTATCATAATACGTCTCCACTTGCGCTTATACATATGCCTATTATACTCAGCTGCTTTAGAATATAAAATACTCTATCTCAAGGTCATAGCAAGAAAAACACTAAATGTGCAAACGCGAGGTATTTATTATATGTTGGTATAATGTTGGGGCCGCATCGCAGACGGTGACTGCAATAAGTTAACCATAGCATCGTTTTTGTGCAACAGAACTGGAGTTGACACCTCAACTGTCAACTCGCTGACCAAATAAACATATAGCCCTGCCTCAATATCTTTACTACAACGAGCATTCGGCTGCACTTTTTAAAATTACAGACAGCGAGACCATCTGATATAAAAGAAAACCTATTCAAAGATAATTATTCCGTATACTTATATTACTCTCATATTTCAGTCCCTCATATCATATTTCAGGCATGTTTAAAAAGTGGTACTTAATGTGCTAATAAAAAATGAAAACCCGAAGATGTGCGGCACCGGGGGTTAAAGGGTCAATTGCTGTGTGAACCCGGCGTTTGACAACTGTTTGAGATCATTTTGTACAGTTTGTGTTACCATTGTTATGAACGGATTTGCATGATTACAATCCGGATTCGATCCGGATCGCACGGATCTGCACGAAAAGTTTACCGAGGTGTGATAGGACCAATGACCAAACAATTAAAGTTTGGGGATGATTCGGATTACGAAAAGAATCCGAAAAACGATAATTAATTTCGGCGGAGGTCTGCTGTCTCTCACTGACTATCCAGTTTTACAGTAAAATAAGTGTTTTAACATCAACATTTTGTTGTCCCAAATTAACCTTTTCCAGCCTGAATTTCCCATTGTCATCTTCATCCACAACAAGCCGCGAATTGCTGTCGCAATTCTCGACTTGTAGTGGATGAAGATGATTTGAATTGGGTGAGTGATTGAAGAAAACTGTCATGTATTTGTGAACCAGTTTCATGGGAATATTCATTCTAAAACCCTTTGTTGTAGGAAAATTAGGTCTGTTTTCAGGGATATAAAATGATGCTTTAATGCATCGTGAGGGCTTAAAGGGTTAAACGCATGTATTAGTTATTTCTCTGATTGTATAGGCCCATAAAATCAACGGTTCCCACGACGATATGATCAGAGAGTCTGATATAATATAATAATGTACCATGAATATCATTATCACCCCCAAAATACGACGTCAGTTATGTACATTTTACATGGCGCTCATCTTGAATTTTAATAAAATATATATAATATATAATAAAAATAAAAGTATCTTTCTATGCAAAAATTCAAGCTTCTTGACACTGAAAACATTGATAGGCATAGACCTGAAAATTATGATGCTACGTTTACATACTTAAATTGTGTTCTAATTCAATTTTAGTGATTACGTTTAATGGCGGATTCGACGCGTCGTATTTGGATAAAATGACACCAAAAAGTTTGCATTCGCCAACAAAGTCAAAGAACATAATTATTTATTCCAAGCTTCATAGTAAGCATACTCACAAAATGTTGTCACCAAGTGAGAGCTTGATACAGGTTCCACCCCGCTAGTTATTGCGATGTTAAATCAACGTCAATGACGTGATTAAAACATATCAAATAACAAAACGTTCAGCTCCTGTGTCATTGACAGTTGTCACAGCCGGCTGTTCTCGTGATCAAGTGCTGTTTTAGTGTTGGCAAACTCCACAGGAGTTCTAACTCCCCTGGCTACCAGGCACTTCTAGGTGCATGTCATCCCTGAATGTGAATAAAAACGTACTGTTTTATCAAAAACCTAGTATATCTGAAATAAAATACCATATTTTCCTTATTGTGATTGATAATAACATTTTCCGTTGAATACATTATATTATACAGATGCCTTGCGTTGCATCAATGCGATACGGTGCTTAAAGGGTTGACCCTTACAACGCTAAAATATATTTGTGTAAACCCTGGAGAACAAAGGTTTTCTCAATTTGATACTCGCACTGTAAGAAAAGAAATATTTCCAATGGCCGTAGGCCATAACATAGGTCTTCAAATGAAGCAGAAAGAACTGATCAAGACATTATTGATGAACTCAAATTACAAAAAACCTTCGATCTCCATGGGTTATACAAAGATATTTCAGCGCTGTAAGGGTTACATTTGACGCCTTTTATAGAGTATTTTCACTTTGTTTGAAACTGTAGCCTAGGTGTCAAAGAGTCAGCTCACCAGCTTCAAATCTTATGCGTTTTAAAAGGGTATTGGCCGATTTTCATCTGAGCCATGCAAAATCTCTATGTAGCCTACAGTTTCGCTCGTGCTCATGTAGTGCGCTCAGAAGCGATGTTTTTATAATTAGTTCTCGGGCTCTTTTAGTCAAAACAATGCTGAAATATTTGTGCATAAAACATGGAGACCACAGGTTTTCTTAAATGCCTTAGTTAGCTCTTTCCGCTTCATTTGAGAAATATGTCGTCGGCCATTAAAATGTTCAATTCTTTCAGTGCCAGGCTCGATTTTAAACGTTATATTTAGACATCGGATTCTGACTTCTAAAGTCGGTCCCGCACTGAAAGGGTTAAATTCGTTTGAAGCACTGATGTAGGTGTCCAGGAGTACGCTAATGCAGCACTTACTTCTAACTTGTATGCGTTTGGTAGGGAACTAACCGACCTTTAGCACATTTCAGTAAATATTGAACGCTGATTTTAGAGAGTACCTATATCACAATTTCTGTTATTAACCCTTTAACCGTCAAATTATTCAATTTGAATTTTCACCCACTTGAAGTTGTGTCTCGCTGACGCGATCCACAACTTCAAGTGAGTGAAAATTATTCAGATTTGACAAAAGAGAGGTCAACTCTTTTCAAATCTTGCTTGTTGATGGCACATTTTATCTTTACCATATTTAAAATGTGGTGCTTAATGTGCTGATAAGAAAATGAAAAACCGAATATATGCGGCACCGGCGGTTGAAGGGTTAAACTGCATGCGGTATCATGAGTATGCGACATGTAGCACACTGACACACTAAGTAGGTAATATCCTCCTCAGGAATCTAACCCTTGGATAAATAACAACACCTATCAATCATGTTTTTACCGTAAGAAGACTCATATACAATTACGATCCATTATAAAGTAATAGATGAGCTGAAGTATTACGAACCCAATTAACCCTTGAAGGGCTGAAGTATTTTTGTATAAACCGTGGGGACCAATTTTTTTTCAATTTAAAATCATCATAACTGTCTTAGCTAGCTCCTTCCGCTTCGTTTGAATACCTATGGTATGTTACAAATACATTACAAATTACAAATATTTTAATTCTTACAGTGCGGGGATCGAATTAAGACGTCAGAATCTGACATCTACAGACGTCCGATTCTGACGTTTAACGTCGATCCCCACGCTGAAAGTGTTAATCCTACATTTCTCAGGGGATTATATATATTTTTATTTTTGTTAGAGCTGAAAAGATGGAAACTGTTAAAATGCATTTGAAATTTGGTGTCTGTTGCAGTCACAATCATGTTATTTTTATTTATTTATTTTTAGGCATCTAATGATACACATATTTATCGTTGTAGCTAAACCACTCGACCAGGTTGAATTGAACGATGAGACAACACATTCAATAATAACAAAGCTAGAAAGATCACAGTTCACATCTAACGTTAAATCTCTGAATTTAACGAAACTTGCTCAACCTTTCAATAAAACAGCAGCAAGCGACTACCAAATTAGAAGAAACCTTCACTGGAGATCCATATCAAAAGTAAGTGTAGCCTATATTTGGCATATTTATGATGATTAGGTCAATTTAGGGGAGTTTGACGCAACCCTCCCCCCCCCCTGGATTGTGATATTATTCAAAAAACTTTACTGGACTTTGGCCAAACATTTAACCACTCAGTTATATGTCTAGATATATGAAGGCCTATGACACCTGTATGTCATTCGTATGTCAAATGTATGTCATCTGCATATGTAAATCTGTAAATGTAGCAAACTTGAGATACACGGATGACTTACGGAAGAGGACACCCGGAAATGAATTTTGTGTTGAAGTACCGTAATAATTCACGGTGCACCGTTTTTCACCATTCAAGAATATCCCCATAAATCACAGCTCAAATTGCGATTTTAAAGGGGAGAAGAAGTCAGAAGTTCGGCATAAAATATCTTTAGATATATTTAAAAAACATTTCGAGAAATAAAAGTGGTAATGTAGGTGACACAAATGGTGAGCTCAACAATATACCACCGGATAAAATACTAAATAGACCCCTTACACATCAGAAAACAGCTGAAGTTTATAATCACTAAGCAAAAAAATAATAAAGCAGAGGGCTCGGATCAAATAATAAATTAATTTCTTGGACATTCAGGGAACGAATTTGTTCAATATCACGCGAAGCTTTTTAACTTAATTTTAGAATCAGGGCATATGCCTGCCTGTCAAAGTGTAATTCGGCCTATTTATAAAAAACCAAGTGAGACCTTGATGATCCCAACAACTATAGAGGAATTTCACTGCTAAGCTGTTTTGGGAAACTTTTCACAAGCTGTCGCTTAGACGATTAACTATATTTACTGAAAATAACAACATTGTACAAGCAGAACAAGCAGGTTTCAAATCCGATTTTTCAACCATTGATAATTTATTTGTTCTAAGATCACTAGCTGATAATTATGAGCCTCAGTAAGCATAAGCGACTATATTGCTGTGTTGTCGACTATAAAAAAACATTGATACGATCGGTTGAGCAACTCCGCGTTCTAAGATGGTATCCTCCATACTTAATGTGAGAAAAAACATGTACATAAAAGCAAAATCAAGCGTGTCGTTGACAGCCGAGGCGTATTCAGATTCTTTCACCTATTATATATAGGCCCCTACAATTGGAGTTCGACAGGGCGAAAATCTTTCTCCGCTTTTCTTCTCAATATAGTTACAAGATCTAAAGTCGTTTATATCTCGTAAATATGGTGATGGCTTAAAAGAAACATGTAAAAGTAACATATTGATGAGGATACTGTTACATATTTTAAACTTTATATACAGTACTGATTTAGCAAAATGGGACAAGCTTTTTCAGTGGGGCTAGCCCCGGCTAACGCAGGCTAGCCCTGGGCTAGCCCCATGTTCTCTCCCCACCCCATTTGGGGCTCGCATGTATGCGCCCAAAGTTATAAAATCCTTTAGCCGGGCCGCAATGTGCGTTTTGGTATAAGTTCATATAACTGGAGCCGCGCTCATATCGCCGGGGCTCAAGCCAATCTAGAGCCTCGGCGAATTGAGTCAACGCCTGTATGTCTTAGTCATGCGCGCTTCTCGTCTGGTCCAGTTTCAAGCTCGACCGGTGCGCCGGGCGAGCCTAACTTTCCAGGTGCCTGCTTTTTCATCTTCAGTTAGGTCTATTCCAGTGACCGTAGCTTCATAAAACCACCCATTTTCTGAATTTATACACTGAACTGCTTTTCCGATACTAAAGATAATGTCTAAATGCTAAAGGATAAATGCTAAATGGCTAAGCAGAAATAAATGAGGACTGCAACAGGTCTAGATGTATACGCGTACGGACACTCAATTATTGCACGTTTAGATCAACTCAGAGCTGTTTAGATGATGCTGAATGTGGTCAAGCTGAGCGCGCCCTGTCTTGCCCAGAGCGAGCCTGGCCAGCCCGGCGAGATGACACATGGTTCACAGCATCCATGTTAGCCGCCACACAGTATACTGGGTGCAAGCCCAAGTAGGATTTGGGCGGGTATATTTTCCTGGCCCGAACCGTGTGGGGGCTCGAGCCCATTTCATGCGCTGGGCGCAACCAATTCTGCGCCTGTCTCGCCGGGCTTGCGCCCGGGCTAATGACGGGCTGGCCAGCGTTAACGCAGGCCAGCCACTGATGAAAAATCTGTCCCATTTTGTGAAATCAGTACTGTACTTGCATACGCTGATGATACCACAACTAGCTGAAAATCCTGATGACCTACAAGCATCGTTGAATGAAATGCAAAAATATTGTGTTTTTTTTTCAAATGTAATGCCAAACTTAATATTGCAAAATCTCATTTATGTCAGAAAGGATTCAGAGCTATGTTTTCTTTTTTAATAAAAGCCAGAAAAGTAGCTCTCCCACTGGATATAAATGTTAATACGTGTTATTGTACTTGTTAAACCAGTAGTGTTGTACGGTACGGAGCTGACGTATGTGGCAGCGAAACCTGTGACATACTTGAAGGACTCCAGCTTAGATTTTTAAAATATGTATTATCTGTAAATAAGCTCACTTCTTCTATGATGGTGTACGGAGAGTTGGGCGCTGTTCCCTTAGATGTTGATATTAAATCACGTATGTTAACATCTTGGGAAAGGTTGTGTTTATTCGATAACACGAGATCTCTAATACCATACATTAGATTGAAAAAAATATGTATGTATGCAAACTGCAAGCACAACACTGACCTACTGTGGGGTTGCTGGATTTTGCTTAAATCAAACACTTCTATGTTCTCTATTGAATCAGTCAAACAGTCCGTTAAGCTGAGATTAAAGGATTAGTTTATAAAAAATGGCATCCCAAGGAGGAAAATGCACTATTTATCGTATCGTCAAAACAACGTTTTGCTTTAAAAAATATTTTATACCAAATTTTAATGCCGAAAGCATTGCTTGCCCATAGAGGCTGGTGTGCGGTCCCAAGTCCTTCGTGATATGCAAGTATGCCAATTTTGTAAAACAGATATAGGAGATGAATTTCACTAATTACTTTGCTGTGTTAATTTCAAAGAAGAACGTAAAAATACACAGATGCAAAATATTATAAGACCTTCAACTATTTACGATCTAGAACTTTTTAAACAGGTATAGAGCGGAAAGCTTGAACAACAGCTGGTTATTTTTTTCCAAAATAACAATTTGTAACTTTTAGTTTTATTGTATATATTTTATCATGTGCTAACGCCTTTCTGGCAACTATGTCTTGTCTTCTACTAAAGAAGACCATCAGAATAAACTACTTGTTACTTGATAATGGCTGTAAAAGCGTCACCTGGTAAATAACTATTATACAGACAATAACTGGGAAGAGAGTGATCGAGCCAGTGGTTTAATTATATACTACATGTACACCAATTATTGATACATTTCGTATGGCTTGCGGATCCAGCTCGGATACTGACAGAATAGCAGTGGCGTATCTAGCATAGGGCGGAGTCGGTGTGCGTCCCCCTTTTTCATTGCATGCATATCTGGGACTCAAGTGAAGTTAGCGCCCCCTTTCTCAAGCTAAAATGTGTCAATTTCTAGATACGACACTGCATAGACCAACTAAAACATATTTGTTTCAACGTGGAATATGGTTCATTTTTATCAGTCAAACACACTTATTTGCATTGTTAATGTTATTTTTTCAGTTTAACTAATAATTTGCCGAATATGTACACAATACTTCTTTCTAATAGAAGAGTTTTATTGCTCTTTGAATCGATCATTGTAGAGAGCAGGGCTACCTGTCATAGTGGCGTTGATATGTAAGTTTTGCTACAAATTGAAGATGGCCATCTTGGATTGCTGATAATTCAATAGAATGTAGATATCAAGTCACGCAAAATACATTAATACATTTCTCTAAATATTTGAACTAAAGTTTACTTTTCTGAATTGTGCAAAGTATCATTTTAAATTTAACCACCCGATAAAATGCTGCTGCATTTACCAGGTCAAAATGAGAGGCATGTCCATTATATCATTTTCTGCAAGTGAAACGGGCAGTCAGCAACATGTCTTAGCAGCAGGATTATATTTTTATTCTTTCTAATCGTAACTAAGTGATTAGGCAATGTTTTAGATTAATAAAAAAAATGATTCAAACATTGGTCAATCTACAGCAGTCATCATTGTTATATTTTTCAGCTTGTGGTACCCGAAAGCGAACACCAGAGTACTACATTAACGCTATGGGATTTTATTAAATCTAATACAAATCACGTCCCTGGAGTAAAGACATTCGATACAATACGACATGTGAAACAGCATTCACAAAAATCACATAGAAAACAGAGAAACAGAAGGGCGGCCACACCAGATCAGTCTGAGAGAGAAAAGAAGAATGACAAGGGAGAAATCAGGGAGGTTGATGACGAACTAGGTGAGTGTACAGTTGATAATAAACTAAACGTATGTACTAAACGAGTTACAATATTTATTTATTGTCACTTTTTAACTATTGATCATAATATAAATATCTGGAAAATTATGATTTCTGAAGAATATTTGGGCGGATCTTCTCGGTTATTCAGGGACGAACTCTAATTCTGTGAAACTCAATGACCTCGATCTCCTTTGTTTTCACCGAGCTGGCTAACATAATGACGTATAGGAGAGGGTTCTTATATAACCTTGTTTTCATCGATTGAAGTCACTGCGTTTCACATAATTTAGCTTTCTCTTGAATACAACTTGACTCTTGATTATATAATATAGATTGTGTTTTGTGGGGCTTCTGAAAGTCAAACAGTCCGCCCTTGCATAACAGCCTGCACAACCAAGTAAACGCAAAATACTTGTATTATTTTTGTACAATGTTGGACCAGCGTCGAAGAAGTTGGGCCGACGTTGTATAAATGTTATACAAATGTTTAGTGTTTTCAAAATAACCCGTGTTTTCAAAATAACACAGCGAACACGAAGGATCGGCATACTGATGGGTCAATCTAGGGCCAGCATCGTGGACGACGGAACAGCATTCAGCCAGCATTGTTGCAATTGCTAGTGTTTGCTAAGATTATATATTTCAAGCTGCCCTAATATTTTCATACTTAAATGAAAGAGCAATGATTTTTTGGAGAACTTGAACACATGTCAATATATACTTAATAACGATAAATACATAATATCACATATTTGATGACACCATAAAAGATCAACTCTGACACGATAATATTAGGCCTACGCCTTACAGTCGTTTTTTTCCTAAAAAGTACATACGTTTTTAGTGTTTTTGTCTAACAAGTGAACAAGTGGGTGATTTATTACTGTTGTCTTTTTTTAAAGACATGCAGAGCTGACTTTTGTTTCTATATGCCAGTCAATTTCCAAAAAGAGAATGAGATGTTAGCACCACCCTGTAGTTTTTTCTTAATGGTGATCACCTCTGTCTTTTTTGTGCTTTTTTGACCATAATATTCTCTGTTTTTTTCTGCTTCAACATTACATACCCACGGTTTGGTTCTTTAGTAACTGCTGTGTGATTACTTTTTGTACGACTTGCATCCAACACGTTCCTACTCTACTGTTTTTCAGAATGGGAGTCGTCATTCGTACATGATCCAGTCATACCCAGAATTGCCGCAGAGTTTCACTTTCCTCGTCAACACATTGTGGAGCTACTGGTTATTATTGATCTCGTCATATATAACAGGTAAAAGATCCTGAAATTAGGCAAATAATAACAACGGTCCGTGTTACTATTTTTTATACTTTACTGTTCTTACGTGTACATGAATGTAAATCAACTTATTGTAGATAGAGGAAGGCAGGATACATGTGTGATTGATATAATACAAGTTATCGAATATTTATTTATTTGTTGAACTTGTTTATACTACATATTGGATGTTTTTGGTAAATATAATTCCAAAAATCTAAATTTAGAATTAACAAAAGTTATAGACTGGTTAAATGTGATCAAATTATCAATCAACATAAAAAATCCAAATTCATGGTATCTCATATGCCTCAATAACAAACCAATATACCTAATATAGAGATTGAGAAAATCAAAATGGAATCTGCTGACGAATTTAATTTTTTAGGGTTAACAGTACACAAGCATTTAAAATGGGATTCGCACATAGACAAAACAATTTCTAAAATTTTAAATAATATAGGAATTATGTACCGACTGAAATTCTTTTACCCATAATTATAATGGGCTGATTAAACCACAAATAATTTATGGTCTTAAGTGCTGAGGTTTTAACCAGGAAATAATTCTAAAATTGCAGAAAAAGGCCATGCAAATCATATTTTCGAGTGGTTACCTCTCTCACAGCGAGCTAAATGTGCTTAAAATTGATGGTTCGTTTCAGCTTCAACTATTAACGATTTGGTAGAGAATGTGTTTTTCATGGTTCCAAGATTCATGTGGAAAGTGCTTAAATTTTACTCACTTTGGAACTGAGGGTGAAACGATTGTATTCCAGATATTTTGAATAAATCAAACAGCATTATAACAGATAAAATAAATACTCATAGTCGAAAGGATTTTCAGTATATTTAAAAAAAAATTGTAAATGAATAAAGCTAAATATGTTTAATACAAAACTGCTATGTATGTTCAAAAATTGTTGTTTCGTAATACACAGTGCACTTTGGACGCTGGCACTTTTCAATTATTTTTAATCTCGGTGTAGGTTATTATATAAGTTTGTATCATATCTATGCAGTCCGCTAATTTTACCGTTTGTAATATATTTATTTTGTGTCTTTTGTTTGCGTTGATACATAGACTATACTCGTATTTGTCCGCATTAATGTTACTTTTTTATGATTGGCCGTCATTTTTATTTTTCCGTCTTCCCCGCGACGTATGCATTTTTTCAGAAACATTATTTTACATTATAGAAGGGTGACCAGCATGGAAGCGGCTTGTCAAAATCCTTATGCAGGTCTCCTTTGCATTTGTATAATTGATTGTATGTATAATGTATGTTTGAAGCATAAATACACGGAATTGAATTGAATTGAAAATTAATCCTTCAGCGCCATGTTATTGCATTCTCACCCACTTGAAATTGTGTCCTGCTATCTCGACCCACATCTTCAAGTCGGTAAATCATACTCATATGATAAATTTGAGACCAATCAAATCCAATTTTCTTTAATAAACACATATTTGATTACCATGATATATTATTTGATTTAACAATAAAAATAACAACGATTATATTCTAGATTGGCCTTCGTAGGGTTAAAGTATTGAATTGTAATCATTGCTAGTTTTAAGATTCAATTTTACACATATAATAAATTATGCATTATCTGCAGATGGTTGGAACAAACTGACAGGAGTAAAAATATGGAGGATCGGAAAAACGATGCCGTACGCAACATGCGATATTACTACTCCCACATGGTCAATGGTGTAAGTCAGAACGGGTCTAAGTCTGAAGACAAATAGATAGCTTTAATTTCGAAATAAAATGTGCTAATTGCAACTTAAACACGCAAATATGAAATACTAATTTCAATCGGACGATATCATTTTGGCACTTTACCTGCTTGTGACATATATACAATGTATCATAGCGCGCCTACATAATGCACATCAGATCAGATTTATTTCATTTTCATTTGTATGATAGCGCAGATGGGAGAAACCACCAATCAGAGACAAACCGTAGAGCCTACCAATCAGAGACAAATTGTATAATCGACTAATAAGAGACAAATGATGGAACCCGCCAATAAGAGACACATGGTAGAACTCACCAATAATAGGCAAATGATGGAACCAACCAGTAAGAGACATATGCTAGAACCATCCACCAATACGAGACCAATGATAGAACCCACCAATAAGAGACAAAATAGAACCCACCAATAAAAGACAAATGATAGAACCCACCAATAAGAGACATATAATAGAGCCCACCATTAAGTGACAAACAAAAGAGCCCACCAATAAGAGACACATGGTAGAACCCACCAATAAGAGACAAAATAGAATGATAGAACCCACCAATAAGATACAAATGATACAACCCATAAGTAAGAGACAAATGATAGAACCCACCAATAAGAGACAAACAATAGAACCGACCAGTAAGAGACAAATTATAGAACCCACCAATAAGAGACAAATGATAGAACCCACCAGTAAGAGACAAATAATAGAACCCACCAATAAGAGACAAACGGTAGAACCCACCAGTAAGAGACAAATACTAGAACCCGCCAATACGAGACAAATGATAGAACCCATCAATAAGAGAGAGTCTAACTATCAATAATCGTCTTTTTATATTACAGATTAATTTGCGTTTTGCTAACGTGGATGAGCCAGATTATCGAGTTGATATTCTTCTGAAAGGATTCTACTTTATCACGGTAAATTACAATAATTATCTGGGTATTTACTTATAGAGCTTACACAAATAATGTCTGTGATAAAACTATCCCAGAAATTATTGTGTAAGCCCCTATTATATTGAATTATTTAATAAATTGGGTGTTGATATGTATTCTCACTGACATATTTGAACTATTTGTCTCCCTTTTCCGTTTTTCCGCTTTTACATCCCCATAATGCTATAATTTGTGGGACTCCTAACACAACTCTTTTTTTTTTTTTTTTTTTTAGACCCAGCCAGACGCCAGTTTTATGGAGAGTAGCGGAGTGTGTACCACACTCTATGAACAACGTGCATGTTATTCTGTATCCGTTTTAGACAGTTTACAAGATTGGTTGGCACAAAAAGAACGGAGAATACCCCAACATGATCACGCTCTCCTCGTTACAGGGTACGTCAGACGATCAACCATGTGTTTATCAACTGTTGTTTTATTGTTTTTAATCTGCATCTCTGATACTATCGGGATGCTTATAATGCTTAGCATTTCACCATCTCCGCCGCCGCCGTGGGCGTATCAGCAATATATTTTTCACTAAAAATTTATGGCACCTAGCCATAAACGGCCATTTTTGTTTTTTTAGAGATTTTTATATTTACGTTATAATTATGTTGATCGCAGTTTTAGTTATTTCGAACTCGTTGATTCTCTACATTAGTTAATTAAGGTAGATAGTTTTTATATTTGTTTACAATCAAGCAATATCATTTTTGGATAATATGTTTTATATTTCTCGTACATTCCTATGTAAACGTACAGTTAATATAAAATGCCTGTTATTTCTGTTTTTTTTAAGGGAACAAATTCAACTATAAATGTATGAAAAATACGCCAAAATAATTTAGCAGAGGTTTTTATTTTATTTTTTTATTTACATAAAAATACATGATACAAGAAATGTGCAACAACAAAAGTATAATTTATTTTTTTATATTTAATAGGAATAAACTCATCAGTGGAAAAACCCAAGACAAGAGGGATTATTTCATACTAGGTTGGTGTCAATTAAGTATCCTTGTAATCATATCCTTAATCCGGGTATTGTTGAAATTGTAGTCATGTTTTACCTTTGTGACTACTATCACTTTTTTCGCAAAAATGTACACTAAGGGACGCACCATGTGATATCTGGGGGGGGGAGGCCTAGAAAAAAATTGAAATAAATAGTTTGTCGCCACAAAAAAAAGTTTGTTGAAAATGTGAGGGGAAAAGTTTTTTTTGTCGAAATTGATGGGAAATATGTTGACCAGAAAAACCTGCAAATGTTAACGTACATAATAGGGAAAGCATACGACAAAAAAAAATATTTCATTTCTTCGACGAAACATAAAAAAAAATGTTGGACGTTAATCGCAAAAAATATGTTCTCTCGCTTAGGTAAAAAAAACTTTGCAAGCAACACAAACTCTAGCCCCCCCCCCCCACATATCTAATGGTGCGTCCCTAAGTTAAAGGCGAATTTAGATCGACTGTGAGCGAGATGACTTTTCATGAGCTAATCACCATGCTTTGAAATGTCACGGCAATCCTGCGACTTTGAGCCATTTTTGGGTTAGAGTTGGACCCATGTTTCACACGGTGCAGGCCTACCAGCCTTGTGTCAGTTTCGGCTTTTGTACTTTTATAATCACATGCTGAAATTCTTCTTCCATTGTACATAACTTGTTATTAATGTGTGTATTTGGTACGTTTTTCATTGGAAGTTTTGACGCATATGTAATGTCGAATAAAAAAAAACTTTTATTGCTATTTATAATTAAAATAACATTCATCAGTTAGAATATTTTGTAGAATTGTATTTGTATTTTCTTTACTGTATGCCATGTACAATAGGCCTACATGTACTTTAATATGGAGGTGAATAAAGACATTGATACATGTATTTTATTGTATATTGTCACCAAATAAATTGAATTATTTTTACTAGCCGCTGATGGTTATGTATATCGATCCTAAATATATGTAAAAAACATTTCAAGTGCCCAACCTTTTACAACACGCCTTGTCAGTTTTCCAGAAAATATGATGTTTGCCTCCTGGGTAGGATACCAAAGTGACGCACTTGTGACTATGGTTATGAAAGAGCTCTACATACTTGTATAGGTGCATTTAAAAATGACGACCGCTGTAATTTACTAAAATAATTTGGTGCCACAATTATTTATAACAATTAGTTATCACAGTCATATCATTCCTTCCTCATCTGCAAAATAATAAAACACAAATTGATAATTTTAGTATAGATTTAAATGATGAAACTACATGTGTATATATTGTGAACAGGAGCGGCGTATATCGCGGCAATGTGTACAGAAGGCAGCGTATCAGTGCTGAGAGAGAATGGACTATATAGTACAGCTCTGACAGCATCTCATGAAATAGGTCACAGGTTAATATCTACTCATTTACTTTATATTATAATACAGTAAGAAATGTGCTCTATATTACGTGGAATGTTGAACATTAATGTATATATTCTCTCCCACTCTCTGTACGACATATATCATCGCTTTACGTTATTGCCCTCAAATGTCTCAAATTTGTAATATGCCATGCTGATTTAAGCTAGATTTAATTCTCCACAAACAAACTTTTCTCAAACCAATCGACCAAGATACTTTTCTCAAACCAATCGACCAATTAGATCTTGTATGTAGGATTATATGGTTCTAAAGGTTAAAGTATTTTATCAGTGGGAATAATTTGTCGAATTATCAGTAATAAAATTATAATTAAACGGTGAGTAAACTGAATGATTGGCATTGGCACACGCTGTTGGCCCACCCGCATGCGCAGCATTGTCAGCGTTCTGAGGAGTGGGGCCACCGCGAGATATTATTATTAAGAAGTAAAGCGAAACGACTTGCCTGCTTCAACAGCTTCAAATGAATTAAAAAGTTCTTAAGCCCGAATTTACCATTCTCATCTTCATCCAATCCAAGCCGCAAATTGCTATCGCAATTCTCGACTTGTGTTAGATGAAAATGACTTGAAGATGTTGAAGTGGGTGGCAAATGAAAAAATGATATCGTTATTAAACATGTTTAAACAGCTCTATAACCCCCCCCCCCCTAGAAATAGATAATTTAGTCATGCTTTAGCTATGCAATATGAAGCTTTGATGCATCATGAGGGTTTAAACGTTTATGAGGTAGACCTTTTAAAATTGACAAATTTAATACAGTAACTGCCATTTTGTATGTTCTCCCTGCAGCCTGGGTGCGTACCATGATACATCGTCAAGGAATGACTGCCCCAGCGACGACCAGTACATAATGGCGCCCTACGCCAGCAGAGTCACCTCACACACACGGCTACATCCATACAGCTTCTCCACATGCTCAAAGAACTACTTCTACACATTCCTATGGAAAATAACACAGTATGCGATAGGCGTTTTCTACATATTCGATATATATATTCAAAGATGCATTCCTGGATCGTGACCATATATAGATGTCTTTGATTTTACAGGGTTTATAAGATAAAATTACATTATTCATTTAACCCTTTCAGCGCGGGTACCGTCTTTAGGATCAGAACCTGACGTCTAAAGACGTCAGTTTCTGACTCTAAAGACAATCCCCGCACGGAAAGAATTCAAATATTTATATTGGCCGTAGATCCAGAACATAATGTATTCAAATAAAGCGGAAAGTACTAGCTAAGACATTTATGGTGATTTATAATTGAAAAAATCCTTTGTCCTCCATTATATAAAAATGATTAATTTTAAATTTCATATTATCAACGTGATTTTCAAATGTGTACTGTAATCACCGATGGTATTAATGAGATCGAAGGTGTCAATGCTGTTCATGTGTACATGGTTTTAAAGCCCTAGAGCACTAAATCAGATGTGGACTACAATGATATTTCAGTGTTTAATTCTTGACCATTTCAGCGCGAGGACTGTCTTTATACGTCAGAATCTGACTATGTAGACGTCGGATTCGGACGTATAAAGACGCACCGAAAGAATTAAAATATTTATAATTGTCACATACCCATAACATAGGTATTCAAATTACCCGGAAAGAATATTTATTTAGACATTTATGATGATTTCAATTTGAGCAAAATCCTTTAGTCTCCAAGGTTTATACAATGACAATTCAGCTTTGAAAGGGTTAAAGTGTACCTAGTGTTTAAAAATGACATCTCCTAAATCTGTTGCACATATATTTTTCGTAGTTTAATTTTTAAAACTCCAAGTAATTTTAGTCACTTGAAGTTGTGGATCGCGATAGCGAGACACAACCTTACGTGGGTAAAAAAATCATTTGATAGCTCAGGAGTCTGATGGTTAGATTACCATTTCGTCTATTTTGAGTGCTTATTGTTTCTGGATGTTACAGGAGAAATATGAATTGTTTACTGGAAGAAGAAGACACCCGGAGATGGAATATCGCCAGTTATATAAGAAAACCTCCCGGCCAGCGGTACACGACCGATCAGCAGTGTGTCATTCTGTATGGCAGCGAGTCATTTTATTGTGGGGTAAACACATTCGTTCATTAAACCAAGTATATTTAAAGAGAACGATCTTGATTAATCACTATTTCGCGACGGAAAACAATTAATTTAAAGTAATTTTAATCCAGGCGGAAGTCGCAAAAACGGGGGGGTGGGTGGGTTGGCCCTTTTGGATTTTCAGTGCAATATTTTATAAAGTATGTTTACACGTGGAAAAAAGAAATGATCAACTGTGGAGCTTACAATAAACAGTTATCTGTTGTATTGAGGAAATCAACCTGTCATCTCCGTAGTGGTATGTAGGCTATATATTATCTGCTTCACATAGCATTTGAGCGGAACGTTTGATATCTCCTTATTGTTAATTTATTTGTTATTTTCAGGGTCATGTGAATGATTTAGAGATGTGTAATCAGTTAGAATGCTACTCGCCAGACAGTGAAGCTTGTGAGAGATATCATGGACATCGTGCTCATAATGGCACCACCTGTGGCGATAACAAGGTGAACATGTATTAGCGGGTTGTCTGTTATACATCATAGCTATGCTGATCTTCATAGTAGCATCTTTTAGCTGCACGACGGCTATATGAGCTGACGTCAGTATTGAATATCTATCTAGGTAGTATTTTCGGCTGCGCGACGGCTATATCAGCAGACATCAGCAGATACATTCTACATGCGTTAATTAGCTAATTCTGTGAAACGCTGTGACGTCCCTCGGTGAAAATAAGGTTATATAACATCCCCTCCCTCATACTTCATTCTGTGAACGCAGTGACGTCACTCGGTGAAAACAATGTTATATAAGATCCCCTCCCTCATACTTCATTGTATTAGCCAGCTGGGTGAAAACAAAGGAGGTCAGGGTCATTGAGTTTCGCAGAATAAAACAAAATGATAAAATAAAGAGACCAAATGCCCATCATAATGTTTTCAATATAGGTATTAACACAATTTATTTTACTCTGTATATTTCTTTCCAGTGGTGTCAGTATGGTTTGTGTGTGCAGGATTCAGATGCTCCCAGCGCTTATGGTTAGTATTTGTTATGCAAAAAAATAATCTTTATATAATCAATTGGACGTTATTAAGCACAAGGGAACCAACCCACAAGGAAGTAATTTTCTGTAAAATAAACTTAAAGCTTGATGAACTGTGGTAATTCGGGAAATATGATGAGAGTTGTTTGCATGGAATTATTAGAATATTGGTTTGAACATGTACTCTTAGGAACATTTTTGTGATTGTGTTGATGATATATAGCGTATGAGGTGCAGGCGTTCAAATGGTCGTGGTTATGTTGTTAAAAATGATGAATCGCGTATTCCAATTTCGGACAATAGAACCAACCCACATTTCTATATTGAGCCCGCGTCGATCTGAGACATCAATGTCCATTCCTTAGTGAGATTCTCATTTTAAGACCATATACATCTGTCCCTGCATTATGATGAAAACATTGGAAATGGAATAATTTTTAGCTTAGATCTAACGCGAATTATATATTATATGACGGAATTTTGCGTATTTGACCGAAACGTAGCGTGATCGGCCTCACGCAGCCAGGGATGGAATTTCGAATCATGTGTCTGGAGGGCAGTGTAATCTCACCATTTCTCACCAGTTTCTCACCGCCGAGTTTTGCCTATATGTACAAAGGCGGTCTAAACCTCCAATCATTCATTCACACATTGTGACATAGGACCTATAAAATGTAATGCGGGTATCTGTCCCTGGCGCTATATGTGTAGTAACATAATGAACCATGACAACTAAAATCGCGAAATTATGTATAGGGGGGAGGCGGGCAAAGGGGCCGGTGGGCAAAGGTGGTCATCAGAGATATTTTAATTTTTGACATGTTGTATGAAATATTAATGGCGTCATTGTTATGAATTATAAACATGTGTATACAAAAAACATAAATATACATCTCATACATAGGCCTATTTTAGATAGAAATAATAGACGATAGGGAGTTTAAGGCAACAATCTTATGAATATAAGCTTATATAATTGTATGAATCTCTTGATGAATTTATGTGATTTCTTCTGAAAATCTATTGTTTTGTGTGGTACATTATATTGCTTTGTTTTGTAGTCATTACTTTATTCAGGAGATCCCTTTGGGGAGAGATAATATGCTAAATTCCCCACCTCTACCCCTTGGGCAATGGGAGCCAGGGCAAAGGGGGCCAGGTCATTTCAATACAAAGACCATACAGCATGGCCCCCTTTGCCCGCTAACTTTCAATGGGTACATATTTCCAACACTAGTCTGTTATATGTATCTACATTGCATGTACCTTACATAGAACGGTTATTGGTTTTAAATAGCTCGAATATTTTCCTTAAATACCATAGAAACGTTAAGTGGCCCCCTTTGCCCGCCCTTCCCCTACTATTTGACAAGTCGCTTATCTTTTACAACAATAAAATGCACCTTATTCGCCTTCGTTCATAATATACCCTATATATGAATCTGCGTGTCACGTAAGTTATTGAATATATTTTATTATGATAGGCCTAAGGCTATCATTGATAATATTTGCATGTTATATAAATATACTTCATAGGAAACTGCGCTTATATCACTGTTGGAATAGTTAATAAAATCACGAATATACTTATGCTAAGATATTAAACATTCTGTCTTCCATATATCTCTGTCAGAAGAATGCGATCAAACACACCATAGTTAATGCTAAAATGTAGGCTATTCAGAACACTTCATCCTTCCTATTTCATTGTCAGACGAACGTGATTAAAACACGAATATTCAATTCTCAAATTATTAAACACTGTTGCAAACTCTTTTTAAGACCGCGAACCATTATGTGATGTCTTACTGTTAAAACACACATTGCAATAAAGATCATATGAACATTAGAAATATAATTGCTGTAACCATGTAAGGTTAACATCAGAATCAAAATCACTGGAACTTGGAGCAAAAATATCGATTTACACAAGGGAACCAACCCACATAAGGTGGCAAATGATAGTTATTTATCTAAAACTAAGTATTGTAATGGGATATATCATGTTTAAAATAAAACAATGTAATAATAAAATAGACGAGAATCACTCAAATTATAGTTGATGCTACTTTTTGTAAAATAAAATACTATTCAAATAACTGACACTTTTCGCATTGTTAATTTCGGTATGGAGAACCAACGTACACAAATAGCAAAATGATTCATCAGAAAAGATGTATCGCATTACCTGTTACGTACAAATAATTTTATGAACATATGTTGCATAATTGATAACAAGATACTTTTTTTTTTTAAAGGTTTTTTTTTATTGACCGTTTAATTTTTTTGTACGTTTTTTATGCGGTGCGAATCGGTTATGCGTTCGGTTGTCATTATTATCCCATGAATTTGAACAGTTTGGGTGACTGTATATGTGTGCACCGAAGAAAGATATCGGCCGCAGCGGGACTCGAACCCGGTACTCCCAGTCTCCGAGTCAACCACGCTGCCAATGAGCTATCCTGGCGCCATTACACTGCTACTTTTTAGAACAATCTGAACAGCTTATACAGCTTTTCGCATTTTCATGTGTGGGTTGGTTCTGTTGTGCAAAACTCAGAATGGCCTATTTGTCGTTTGTGGTTCGGTCCCAACTCGCTAGGCGGCGTGAAATTTTGTTCAATTGTCTAGGTCATTTTTTTTTAATGACGACTAGTGTACTAGCGACGTCATAAAACAAACATCTCATTTTTTATGGTCATGTGAGTTGGTTCCCTTGTGCTTAACAACGTCCAATTAATAATTTGATTGGTTTAAATCGGCTACAGGACGGGGGCCCTGGTGCAGTGGTTAAAAAAAGCTGCCGGCTTGAAAAGTCGGAGATCACGGATTCGAACCCCATTCTAGCCTTCAATGTTTTTCCCCGCTCACTCGTAAAGCTTCAATATTGTGGGGAGCCTTCGTGACCGAGAGGAGGTAGCATGCTCGGCCTCAGACTGCCAGGGCACGAATTTTGAATCCTCACATATCACGTTGGTCGTCGCGTCGGTCGTCGCGTTGGTGTGTGGAGAGTCATGCGATTTTCGCGTCTGTCGTCGCCTCACGCGTCGCGTTCCTAATCGCTCTCGCGCTCGCTTTGGTGTCTTTTGCACTTTGTCTATAGACGTCAGATTCTGACGTTTAAAGACGGTCCCCGCGCTGAAAGGGTTACATTATTTGCCAATCACAGCTGAAGAACAAGCATCCCCACGCACGTGAAAGATAAGACTATTCGGTCTGTTAATCTAACTATTCATACTCTCCAGGTTTTTGTTTGAGTGGTGACTATCGCCTGGATATTCATGGGCATCGTGATTGTCAAGCTATGGTCGAACACGCCCCCTGGCTGTGTTATGACGAGGAAAACAATCACAAATGCTGTGCATCTTGTCAAAGCATCAGAAACATCTCAAATACAAGTAAGCGTGGCACTTATATATTAAACATGAAATAAAATTGGATAATGATCTTTTATCTAAAATAATAGGCTGACAATAATTTCATCATGTTCACTTTAGATTTCATAAGACGATAATCCTACGATGCTATGGTCCTGTCCCATCCCAGAGTATATGTTGTATTGGGCATAGGAGAACTAAGTAATTGGAATAGAATGTAGAATAAACTAGTATGTGCCTCCTCCTCCTCATCTTTCTCCTCCTCCTCCTCCTCCTCCTCCTCCTCCTCCTCCTCCTCCTCCTCCTCTTCCTCCTCCTCTCCTCCTCCTCTTCCTCTTCCTCCTCCTCCTCCTCCTCATCAGCATCATCTTCCTCCTCCTCCTCCTCCTCCTCCTCCTCCTCCTCCTCCTCCTCTTCCTCCTCCTCCTCCTCCTCCTCATCCTCTCCTCCTCCTCTTCCTCTTCCTCTTCCTCCTCCTCCTCCTCCTCATCAGCATCATCATCTTCCTCCTCCTCCTCCTCCTCCTCCTCCTCCTCCTCCTCCTCCTCCTCCTCCTCCTCCTCCAGACCCAACCTCCATCCCCACACACACACCGAACGGCAAGTCACTTATTGGAGATATTTCACAGTTTTATCTACAACGGAAAGTGACATTCCCATACCTACCTGACATCCCACGAATTTATTTAATTGACATTTGATTATTTATGTGTATGAGATGTAAATACATTTTATTTTTTTGTCAAGACACTTTTTCATTACATACCCTATCATGGGGTTTTATTGGCAGCGTCACGTGTATCATTATCAATAAAAAAATTAGAGTGGTAAAATATTTCTTATGTCAAATGTAATAGTGCTAAGCCACTCATGTGCTCATTAAGTGTAACAACATAATTATTTATCACGTGACGGGACATATTTGATGTTATGACAGATTGTGAGTTCGGAAATAAAGTGGACTGGTGTAGTAAACAGCGTGTTACACAGTGTTATTCTACAAGTTACAGGGAAGACTGCTGCGCTACATGTAATCAACATCACACAGGAATCAAAGGTAAAGGTCTTACCACACAAATTACAAACAGCTTATTTTCTACAGCAATCATTTACCACGGTATTTTTATGATCATTGGCAAGTGCGGAGCCAGGATTTATTGAAAGGGGGTAGAAGTAAGGGATGGCTGGTCTGTAATAGGTTCCTTATCCATTTGGAGAAGACAGAATCTATACTTTTCGGAACAAAAAGTAAACTGCGCAGCAATTCAGAATTGAATGTCACATGTGGTGAGACACAGGTGACTGCCAAGCAATATGTGCGATAGCTGGGGGTCGATTTGGGCCAATCGCTAGATGGTAAACTTATTGCTGAAGCTATTTCAAAAAAACAACTCGCGCCCCAAATTTCTTTGGAGACAGGCTAAATTTCTGAATCAATATTCGTGGAAGCTTCTGGCTTCATCCCTTATTCCATGTCATTTTGACTATGCCTGCTCTGCATGATATGGAGGTCTTCATAAAATTTACCAGCAAAAAATACAAATTTTACAAAATTAAACAATCTGATTTAAATCAATCAGGTTATTAAACAGCAGATTTAAAAGGTTATAGTCGTACATAGCGATTATTGGATTAAGTGTTTAGTAAATGCTTGTTAGTGCACCATCCTTCTTTATTAAAAGAACAAACAATATCAAACCATCATCGTTTCCCACTCATACCGATTTTTTACTTTCGGTATGCATACACTTTTCAGAATCAATGATATGTTTGACAATCCTATTCTTTTGGGCCCACATATAAACAATTATACTCCATTGAATTCTGTCTCATGTGATTTCGATTTTTATGACAGATTGTGAGTATGGCGACAGCGCCAGCTGGTGTCAGGATATTGGAGCTGAGATTTGTTACAAAACTCCTGAGAGTCAGACTTGCTGTGCTACCTGCAGAAAGCTAAGGACGGACTCTTCAGGTTGGTGAGAGTATAGGCACGCTGATTCTGAACATCATGACCTCAATCTATATATTAACACGCAGTTTCTGATGTTTTAGCTCAGCATAATATCCAATGTTACAATATGAAATAATATAATGATGGCACGGCATAGGCCTACACTGTACTACAGCACTTTGTTTTGTCGGTGTTGGACCAGCGTTGCAGACGGTGACCCAACATTGATCCTACATCGATTTGGATGTAGAGAAAAACGTCTTCAATAATGATCTAACCTTTTGCTAGTAACTTGTCAAGATTATTTTATCAGAATTACTACACTTCTTGTAAAATAAATACTCTTATAATAATAAAATAACTAATTGTGTATTTTCACAGATTGTCCATACGGAGACAGATCCAGCTGGTGTACAGATTACGTCAGGAGAAATCCGGAGTTCTGTCTGGAAGATTCCGACAAAGCACGGTGTTGTCAGAGCTGTAATTCTGCGGCCAAAACCACCACAACAACTCACAGAAGCACAGAAATGATCACAACGCCAAGTACGTGACTGATGTATATGACTAAACAATGGGGATAAAATGTGGATGATTAGTCTATAAATAATTAATTGACAATGTTTCAAAGCTAAATACAAATTTCAATGTGTCAATGTCTTGTGTTTGCTGGGAAGCAAGCCGGTCCCGAGTGGAGGTAGCATCAAATATCTCAGTAATGTTGGTTAAATGTTGGACCAGCGTCAGAGACGATGATCCAACATTAAACAATTCTGGGACTGGCCTTAATAGCTTGATACTGAAGTGCAAAATACACCAACGCGAAAGCAAATATGCACGCGATGACATGCTCTTCTGAGGCCAGATTGTGGGAGTGACTTTATCCATGTTATTTGCTTGGATTTCCCACACGAAACTGGCGTGAAAACAGGCGCGACGCTCGACAAAAATGTAACGTTTTCGCTTTTTTTACGATGCCCTTCGCGCTGGCCTTCGCGCTGTCATGTTTTGGCAATGATGAAATAATCAGTTTGATCATTTTCGCTCGTGAATTCCCGTTGGTATGTTTTACTATGAAAGCGTGCGATAAGTATCAAACTCATTATTATATAACTTCGCAAGCATAATAACGAGATGGCGCATATTTGTTTGGTTTTTGCTCCCGTTTTCTCGTGGGAAGTCCAAGCAAATGAGGTCACTACCACAATCTGGCCTTGTAACAAGGACAAACGCCTTACATTTTGCGTTGGTTTCCGCGTTGCTGTGTAGACAGTCAGCCGAACTCTTTTTTCGTCGCTTCCCTCGTCGCGGGCATAGTCGCTCTTGCGTTTGCGTTGGTGTGTTTCGCTCTAATATTAAAGGTGATCTATCACCCCTTATATGGTATGAATAATTATGTCCTTATATGGGGTGATTGGCTATCATGTGGCCCTCTCAGAGGGTCACATGATAGACAATTACCCCATATAAGGAAACACTTGTGCCCCATCTTGTGGCAACTTTGCTTTATTTGTCACAAAATTATTCATACTATTAAGGTTTGATAGATCACCTTTAATGTGATTTTCTTTGCAGAGCCCTGTTCGAATAAGGGTTCAGACAGCTATTGTGGAAAGTTGAAGGCCAAAAGTTGTTACTGGCCGTCATATAACAGATACTGCTGTGATACGTGCAGAAGTTTACACACATTACTAAAAGGTAACATTACAAATTTTCTACTTAAAATGTCACTTTAATTATTGTTAACCCTCTGCCTGCTAATCACGACAATAGTCGTTTTTAATCTGTTTTATTTGCCGAGTAAATCACCGTCATTGGGAATAAAATGACTGTTTAAATATCAATTTTTGTAAATCTAGTGGAAAAAAGAAGACCTCAACGCGGTATATAATGTGTGGCGTTGCAGTTTATTTTTAAAGCACCATATGGTGCTTTAAAAAAATAATAAATAAATAAATAAACTGCAACACCACACATTATATACCGCGTTGAGGCCTTCTTTTTTCCACTTGATTTGACATCTGGGCCGGCATCATAATTTGATCCGCGGTATCCCGACGTGGTACCCTGTAACGCTGATTTTTACACTCCACAAGTTTTGTAAATATTTCGTCTCAAAATAAACAAATATCAGTAATTTTCAACCACTTGAGGTTGTGAATCGTGTAGCGAGACACAACCTCAAGTGGTTGACTTATTGTTAATTTACTTTATTTGGTAATTTACTTGGAAGCTTTATTTTCTGACAAAATAATACCATCATACAACATGTGTAATCACGTATCTTTAATAATATTTTTATTTTTTATTCCATTTTCTATATTTTTTGCCGAGCCCAACCGGGGCGGATTTTTTTTATTATATGCAGTGCGAGTGCTGTGCATGTGCAAGAGTCTGATATAATTATATATCATGTGATGACGCATACATAAATTGATCAACATAAAATACAACGCGTTTAACACGATATAACTTATCAAATGTTATCAAACACTAGGCCTATATAGTATCATAACACACTCGTGATTAGTGTAGGCTCATGTGTCATTGTGTTAGTGTAGTAAAGGTAGGTGTGACAATTAGAAGTTAGCAACTATTAAACTTCATAATAAGATAATGCTCCCGTCATGCTTTTCTTTTGGTTATAGTATTATGTAGTCATTCTGGCAGTAAATCCACGGATATGTGGACAAATTGCTGACAATTTTTTTATCACTTTTAATGGCAGATAAAAGTTCCAACTATAATTTTTTGAAAGTCCTATTCAATTTCGAAAAAATTGACCAAAATTAACTTTGATTTTTAAAATTGCGTTCATCAGTCTGACGTTAAGTACACAGAATGATTGATTTAACGTCGATTTAGCGATTTTCAGAAAAAATTGGCCTCTATACTATGTTCTCTCGTTTTAATGGGTAGCTTGAGTATTGTTGCCAACATTTTTTGGAGCAGCAATCGATTGCAGCTATCAGTTTGACCATAAAAGACAGCATGCACCATTACAAGTCCACTTAGGCCTAGCTATTTAAAAAAACCCCTGACATTTCAAGTGTTTTTTCTGTTAAAAAGGTGTGAGTTTAATGTGGGTTGACGCAGCAGGTCCATATATTTGTATATTATCTTAAGCCTATACCTATACTCTTTCGTTAATATATACAGTTTATTATGTGATGAGATGATGCAAAAATCTAAAGAAAAACTTCGGCCCATATGTATACAATACATGATAAAAAGTCACGCCGACAGAGGACAATTCCGACTAGTGTTAATATATAAATAAACATTGGACTGTACAACTCGACAGCAGAAATACTGACAGGAAGATAAATGAATATTAGAAGTTAAAAGTGAAAAATGGCTAATCAACTGTAAATCAATCATTCTGTGTATTTGAAGTCAAACTAATAGCTGCAATTGATTACTTGAGTCCAAATCATAAGTAAAGATACCTAACATTTGCAACATTGAGAAAAACATTCAATTTTCACTAGAGATCGTCATATCGCACAGAAGTCTTAGTCAATTTCGCGAAATTCAACTAGAGTTTTGTCTGGGATTTTTCAGAAATGTTAGTTGGGACATTTATCTACCATAATAAGTCATGAAACCTTTGTTAGCAATTTGTCCAGATTATTTAGCCACAATGACTACACCAGTTGCCTATGTTGCGAATGGTGGGTCTCCTCGCGATCCATGTTTTTTTATGAATCCGGGGGTTGTTTTCTTCTGTTACGATCTTAACTCTTAACTATTTTTTTATATAAACTAAAAGACCAAAGGGTTATTTTCAATTTAAAATCACCATCAATGTCTTAGTTCGATCTTTTCGTTTCATTCGACTACATATATAATATGGGTCTATGGCCATTATATGTGTTTTACTGCATGGTCACATTAATAAACAATTAGGCTACTTACTTACTTCCTTTTACTCTTTCAGTGCGGGAATCGACTTTAGAAGTCAGATTCTGAGTCTAAAGTTGATCCCCGCACTGATATGGTTAACAGTTAAGATGATAGTGAATTATCAGCTTAGATAATCAAACTGATGTTATGTGTGTTTAAGATTTTAAAGGTGATCTATCACCCCTTATATAGTATGAATAATTTTGTAGCAAATAAATCAAAGTTGCCACAAGATGGGGCACAAGTGTTTCCTTTATAGGGTGATTGGCTATCATGTGACCCTCTGAGAGGGTCATATGATAGCCAATCACCCCATATAAGGACATAATTATTCATACCATATAAGGGGTGATAGATCACCTTTATTAATGGTCTATGATCAAGGTAATTGAACTATTTTTAGAACTGTACAGCACCACAATCTGTTTTTACGAATGGCGCTGTATGAGAAAAATAATAATGATATGTTGTATCTGTATATTGTAGGTTGTGAATATGGTGACAGAGTGAGCTGGTGCTCTAACTATGCTACACTAGATCATTGCGCCGAGGACCTCTACATACAGAAACAATGCTGCCTCACATGTCATAATCTGCTCAGGGTGTAATCCCCACGAAACGTACCTCAGTGAACAATCAAAAAAAGCACTTCCAAACACGAGTTATTAACCCTTAGAGCGCTAAGCACGACAATAGTCGTTTTTAAGCTTTTTTATTAGCAGGTTAAATCACTGTTATTGGGAATCAAGTGAGTGTTCAAACGTCAAGATTTGGAAATGTTTGGTCTCCAATGAAACAAATATTAGTATTTTCCATCTACTTGAAGTTGTGTGTCGCGGTAGCGAGACACAACTTGAGTGGGTGAAATTTTTAATTGTATAACTGAGCGCACTAAGGGCCAACCCAATGTTGGTTAAATATTGGGCCACCGTCTGCGACGCTGGCCCAATATCAGTTTAATATTGAATAGTGAATACCTCGTGTTTGCCGAATTCTAAACTCCCTTGCTCGGCTGAGGTTCAGGGTAGAACTACATGTAACTACTGATTTATATTATAAAAAGTATGAAAACACTCTCAGCCCCCGATGCAATTTATTATTCATTTGTAAATACATGTATAGTAGTAAGTAGTAAATCATTTATTATCTACGTGGAATCCTGTACAGCTCCTGCTGCAAGAATAACAGTACACATCTTGGTATGTTCTACAACAATTCGTATGCAGCAATCCCGTCATTATTCACAATTCATAGCAACTCCACCATATTAGCTCATCAGCAATCGTACACAATATTTATCCTTTACAATAAAATATTTATTTTTGATCGTATGTTCAACTTCTCTTCGATTTTATTATATAGCATATATATTTAATCTCTTCGTGGTTTTTCGTTTATTCAATATATTTTTATTTTGTTCCTCAGTTGAATGGACGAAAAACACATTTGCTGATATCCAATGATGTATCTTGAACACGATATATACGCTTCTGTGAATCTAAGCAATTGAAAATGACATATATGACGGAATTATGTATTGGTGGCATGATAATGAACAGCCAAACACAAATAAATCTTTTTGATTATTTATTACCAAGAACAAGACAATCCTATTTAGATCGCTCCGGCGCTACTATCAATTAATATAATGTGCGTTATAACGTTACACGTTTCTTTTCCGTCACTACACTACGTATTTAAACATTTATTAAGTTTTAAGTGCAGTTATACCATATGAAACTAAGCACTGTGCAGGCGATTTCCAGTTTTATATGATATATAACTACAGCTGTTGAAAAAAAATTAAATATATCCTCTCAATTTTATTCACATTCGGATATAAATTATCTATCGCAATATAAATGAAATGTTCCAATCATAAAATAAGACAATGCTCTGAATCGGATCATGATAATGATCATAAATTAGTCTTGATTCGCCTCGCAGCTCTGTCCTACAGTGGTAAACGCTCATAACGTCCTTTTTGTGATGGATAAGCCATATATATGGGGCTTTTAAAGCGACATTTCAAGAAAATATATTGTAACTGAAAGTATTCAGTTGGTGCACACCAAAGGATTTGGTGCGCACCAATTAATTATTTGAATTATTTGGTGCGAACCAAATCATTTTGAAAAATCCTGGCAACCAAGCCAATGATAAATACTTGGACTGCGAGTCCAATTAAAAGTCCACGGATTTAACAATCTAACGGATTGCAGATTCACCAACATCGTTGGATTTTATAACGGGCTTGTTGACAACAAACTCTTGTCCTGGGTGTCATGGTCAGGATTATCTTCTCACCTCTTTAATAATGCAATTACATCATGGTCATAACATGCTCACAAACAATAGTCAGTCCTTACTCTATGGTGGTTCGCGCATCTCTCTCAGAGCTCTCTCGCTCTTTGTCTCTGGCTTTCTCTATGTTATAAATTCTGCGCCTGCGCACTGGCAGACTTCTCCGAGTATAACATAGAATAACTGTGCCATCCTCTAGCCGTGCTCGCACAAGTAACTCAGCTAACGTGGAACTTTGAGCCAATGCTAGACTAATGTTGGTCCGACGTCGCAGACAGTGGGCCAACCCCAAAACAGCATTCTTTGGTCTAGCTGCTCACGATCATCTCTGCCACCATTTTACCTCTAAAAGTGGTGTCTCAGAGATACGTTTGCTTGACCACTATCGACCCTTTTATTTGAATATAATCACTACTCACACCTAGCTACATGTACTTGATGATATAATAAGGATTACATAATATCTGTATTATTAGTGGGCAGACCTGTAGCTTCCGACGTCACGTTGTAGACCTTGTTCATGGCCTTCCAACCGTGCCCTGGATCCACAAATGTCTGTTTGGCAGAACATCCTCACTATCAAACCTGTCCTAGTGGCAACGCTGGCACAACGCCGGCCCAATGCGCTCAGCTCTAGCATTGCTGACCCCTATTCCATAATAATACTAAATATGCGTTTCATACCCAAAGCCTCATCAACATGATTAAGATCAAGTTCTCAAATCATAACAGGTTCATATTATACCTGAGCGACATCTATGAGTTAATAATTCCGTCGAATCTCAAAGCCCTTAGTCCTGGATCTCAGCAGGTCGCTGGCCTGCAAACAAACTGACTGTATTACTGCGGTATCTCAAAACAGGTTGACCCCACGTTTGTACCGACACCCAGTGAACACAAAACATTTGTATGACTTTATACAATGTTGGACCAACGTCGAAGACGTTGGGCCGAAGTTGTCTAAATGTTATACAAATGTTTTGTGTTTGCTGGGCAGGAGTACTTTCGCTCAAACATTGTACATTTCTCTAATGTTGGTTCAATGTGGGGCCGGCGTCACAGACGTTGGCCTAACATTAAAACAGTGTTGGGTGAGTGTCTCGTTCGAGTAGTATTCAGTCTTGTAATTAGGTCACAGAATCAACCACACTGTACTGTATGCTGAAGGCTTACACGCATGCGAGTTTAGAACGTGACTCTATATTTAATTGGTGCGCACCAAATCACCAAATAATCAACAGGGAACAGGTTATCTGTGAAAATGATCTTGACCTCCTTTGTTTTCACCGAGCTGGCTAATACAATGAAGTATGAGGGAGGGGTCTTATATAACCTTGTTTTTACCGAGTGACGTCACTTCGTTTCACAGAATGAAGTATGGGGGAGGGGGTGTTACATAACCTTGTTTTCACCGAGTGACGTCACCGCGTTTTTGGTGTCTCATAGTCAGTACATGGGGGGGGGGGGGTACACCTGCAACACTGATTGTCTGCCCAACGCTGGGCCGACGGCATCAACATGTGGCCCAATGCTGTAGGAACATCCAACTGTCCTTTAGCAAGTGTCTAGGTATACAAAAATTTGGGTTCTAAGCGGATTCATGGTGATAAAAAATATTTAAAAAAATATAATGATCTGGGGGATACACTACTTCATTACAAAACTAAAAACGAAAATTGATGTCATCCCAAGGAGCTGCTTTACCTCATTCAAGACGGCAATCTCAGTACATACCTGTTTATGTGGACGGGACATTTTTTACAAATGTACTTTTTATGACGTCATATAACACGAGTTATATGGGGCTCGGTTCTGTAGCGTCGAAGTAGCTTGCCCGAGATATATCGGGCTCCGCCTGGAATGAGTTAACGTAATACTCTATAAAGAGCTGCCGTATACCGCAGTCACTCATACACGACGCACATCCCACGCCTTGGGTCATATGTGTGCACAAAAATGAGAGAAGTGCGTCGGTATAGGCCCAGTCACACATAGTTACCATCACGCACGTTCAGCGCACAAAAAATGAAGAGTTTTGATCAGTGCGTTGTGATTCGCTGGACGTGCGTCTGAGTTCGCTAATGATTTGACGGGAATGCCGAATGACCGCTATTCATTTATTGTGTGCGTCAACCTCTGCGCACATTTTCTGTGTGGTGAAAAATGTGAGCGTTTGTCTACGTGTGAATGTAGACGCCAGAAGAACGGCAGACCAACGTCAGTCTAACGCTAGGCAGAGGTAGAACAGACGCTCTAAATTCGTCGTGTTTCCGTCGACTGAGGTCTGTCCCAGTCACACATAAACGACGACACACAGTACAGGCATAAAAAAACAAACTATTTTTTAAATGCAAATAAAGAATAAACAGTGCTTTGCTAATTCTAATTCGTTGGACTCATACAGTGCGCATTTAACGCTACAATGCTAATTTCGAAGATTATAATAGATTTTATTAGTTTTATTAAAAGAAAAAATGCGTCCTAAATTTATGATAACATTATATGTTCGAGAGTAATTTCGACAAAAATTAAAACAAATTCTGCACGTAAAGCCGTGTATCTTGTGAAACACCAACTCAAACGATTAAAAATTAAATGTCGTTCTTCAAAGCTCCAAGGGTTAAACTAAGGAAATAACATAGTCACAGTCTATTGCTCGAGCGCTGGGCAAACTGCTGACAAGTGCCCAGCGTTTGCTGCGAACGCTCATGCAGCGCAGGGCAGGCGTGTTGCCTGCGACTGCCCAGCGCCCTCAGCGGGCAGCCATGTGATACAAAGCGTTCTACGTGCTGCTTGCGGCCTTCTGGCGTGTTTATGAACTCTTGAACTCTTTATTACTCTCAAGACCCCAAAGATACATCATTGTGTACAAAAAATATATCATGACAAAAATAATAAATAACAGTATCTTCATTTGGGTATGTGAGGTTGTATACAAATAAAAAAAAATTATCAAATAATACTGATATGTGATGGAGAAAATAATACCACAAATATTCTTTTTTTAATACTGATTTAAAAATGTACTTTAATATTATTTTACCACATCTTCAAAATAAAACAACAACATTTTGAAAGTTATCTAAAGTGAGACATAATTATTTTAACAAAATTTGTTAATTTACATTGTTTTTGAGAATTTGAACTAGACAATAATACATCATAATTTTCTGTACTCAAATTAGACCAACAATATTTTGGTAAAAGTAACTTCCTCTCATCATTAAAAATACTGCACTAAAACAAAAAATGTAATTCATCCCCTAATACATGACATACATTACATTTTCTCTCACTGCATTCCAAATTTTCATATATGCCTCTCTCTATAGGTAATTTATGATTCGAAAATCTAAACTTGGTTAAAGAAATTCTCAATGACACTGGCAATTTTACCAAATATGTTTTCATTTTCAGATTTTTTTAAACATCTTATAATTATAACACAAGCTATTATTAAAAAAACATCTGATGACCACAAATCCTTAGATTTAGTGTGTATACCTTCCTTGACGATGTTTTTAAAACTCATTTATATTAGGTACACAATGTGTAATCCAATGATTATACAAGTTACACTTGTTTAAACAATTTTGAACATGCAAAATCCAATTTGATTTTATCAGACCTGTTTTGTTAAGCTTATGCATGACATGATAAAGCGTTTTACTACATTGATTGTCATTTGCAATAACTATTTTTGCCCAAAAAATTCGATACAGTTTGACCAATACTAGCCTGTAAAGGGGTTCTACCTAATTCACCATACACCATACATTTTGAAGTCTTGTCATTTACTCCCAGAAGCATACGGCAAAATTTTAAATGAAGTTTTTCAACAATATTATTATTTTAACAACCCCATACTCCAGATCAATAAAGCAAAATCATATGATCAAACAAATGTGATTAAAATCTATAGGAAGACACAAGTTTAAAAAAAAAAAAAGACTGTACATAGCTTTTTGCGCCTGTTCGAAAATATGTTTCTTGCATTTTTTAAATTTCCCATTATAGTTAAAATCAATACCTAAATAGCTTTAATCAGAAACCACTTCTGATGTCAAACCGTTGTAATTGAATTTTGGTATATTTTGACTTTTACCTCTAGAAAAAAATCATCACTTTTGTTTTTTGAGTATTAATTGTCAACTTCCACAGTGTAAAATAATGATGTGCAGCGTTCAATGCTGCTAGCAACTCACATTCAGATTCAGCCGTTATTATAGTGTCATCTGCATATAAAAATAGATACAATTTGTGATATTCTTCAATGTCACCATCACATAAAATTGGACTTGTACAATCTTTAAGGACATCTAATCCCCGATAAGCATGTGAAAAATATTCTGACATTTCATTAAGAAAAATGAAAAACAATAATGGAGACAAATTCTCACCCTGTCTAAGACCACCATTACATTAAAAAATGTTTGACTACCTATACCTATTTTGACACAATATTTGACCTGACTATGCAGGTTAAAAATGACATCAAACATGTTCCCATTAATATTATCCTGAATAATTTTCCCACATAAACCAATTCACCAATTATTATCAAAAGCCTTACGATATTCAATAAAGGCTGTAAATATTTTTTTGCTTTCAGACAAATAAATATCAATAATACATTTTAATGAAAAATATGATCTAAAGTGCTATAGCCAGATCTAAATCCAGCTTGTTCTTCACCAATGAGGTCATATTCTTCTAAATCTTGACACTCTGCGATTGTTAACTGATGTAACTAATTTACCGAAGCAAGACAATAGTGTAATGCCTCTGTAATTATCTGGGTTTTCTTTAGCACCTTTTTTCTTATATATTGGTATTATCATACCTGTTGACCACTTTTCCGAAAAAATACCGGTTCTAGGTATCAAATTGAAAAACTTCAAAAATATGGGCATCATAATATCTGAAAAATTCTTTAAAAAAATGTTTAGCAAAAGTTTTTTATAAGTGCTGAGACCACATCAGACTTGGTTGTATTGACTGTACTGCTTACCATATTCCAATACTCTTTTAGTTTTAGTGACTTTAAATTCCTTATCTTATTATACAACTCTTTTTTATACTTATTAAAATGTTTATTTGCAGTTTTTTTTGTATTTTTTACCAAATTCTCTCATATTATTTTCATCACTGTCTAAATGTTTATTAATATACACATTCCTTGCTTCATTCTACTTGTTTCTAGATTCTCTACATTTGTTATCAAACCATGGCTTATTATCTTTCTTCTTTTTCTTCTTCTTATAAACATTGTCATCTTTTACCATCCCAGATAGATTGGCACTAGACATAATAAATGTTAAAATTATCCTTAACATTCTCAACATCATGCTACTCCAATAATATATCTAATTCATTTTCTAAAAAACATAAATCCACTAAATAAATATTGTCTTTGAAAGACATTACATTTTCATTCTTCCATCTAATGAATTTACTTGTTTTTTCCACATCAATATCATCAGAAGCATTATCATCTTCATTAAGTGGTTTTACATTGAAATTGATATTTATATACAACAAACATCAGATAAAATATTATTGAATTCACATATTTCAAATTTAGTAATTGGAGGCATCAAAATCAGTGAAACTAGCACATAATTGACAACACTGGCATCTTACCAGTATTTTTTCAACAAAAAGCATCATTTCTTAGTCTACCTTTACAAATATGAACATCAACATTTTACACATCTTATTTAGTCTATGACCATAATTGTTCACTTTTACATCTTGTGAGAATCAGTCTGTTGTTAGTCCCAAATCATTCAAATTAGTCTCATTGATTAATTAACTCTTTATTTCTTCGCCAATATTCAAATTGTTAAATAAATCATCATCAAATTCTTCAAAATCTGACAAGGTACCTGTTCTTCAATTATATTCACCCATTAGACATATAGGCAAATTATTACTAAGATCAATTAAATCTTGACATATGTCCTCAAAATTTTCATTATTCGCATTTGTTTAGCCCCAGGAGGTATATAAGCAGTACCCATCAATAAACAATCATGATCATTTGTATCCTTTATTTTACACCATATCACACTATCACTCTTTCTATGAATTATTTTAATAAAATTGACTAAAGTATTCCTAACAAAGATACCATTACCACCTGAACTCTGCGTACATTTTGATCTACGTTTGCTTTAAGAGGTATAACCTTCTAAAATTACAACAATAGGAAAATTGTTAAGATAATCCTGAACATCTGGATATTTTAATTTACTCCTCAAACCACAAATATTTAAAGCTGACACTTTCAATTTAGATAAAACCGAAGATTCTCTGATACCATATTCATGATCCCCCATGACTACATTATCATTAAAACTATTATCATTACTATCAGAAATATAATCAAATATATTTTCACCGAGCTCCACTGAACCATTAGCACTCCCAACAGTATATTCAACATTATACTTATCACACTGTACAAAAACATTGTCATCAATACAATTGTTACAAACTTTCTTACAATCATGAACCTGAACTTAAGTATTATTGCTACTATTAAAGCAGTTATCTTTATCACTACTGGCTTTAATATTACTAGAAATGTATCCAGAAACAGTACAGACAAAATTATTTTTAAACCCTATATGGGAGCATCATTTATAGAGTTGCTACAAACATTGTTATAAATACGAACCTTAAATTGAGCAATAGCATGCTATAAATAAATCAGGTGCATACATCAGCGAATATACATTTGTTTTTCACCAATCAGTTCAGAATCATCAAGATTTTCTAAAATCAGTTCAGAATCATCATGATCTTCTAAAATCCAATTGGTGGGAGAATATCTACTCTGCATAAATCCAAGATGGCCGCCACCCCATTGTGGACCAGGCTTTATATTTGATTTTGCAACAAATATAGTTAGAGACAAGACAATGTAATACTTATTTTTGATAGGTTCTTATAGTTAAATCCTCTTTTGATAATATTGTAATGATTCAATGTTATATTGAAGGTCAAAAGGCCAATTTAAAGATCAAATTTATGCACAAATTTTATTTGGCTGAGATTCTATTTCTGGTGTTAGTGTGGTAATTCAAGATTATCTGCAAGGTCGAAAGGTTAATTTCAAAGGGGAAAACAAATTAAAAGGATTTATAACAAATACAAATGTAAGCAAGGTTGTTCATTGGGCCAAGAAGGGTTACCATGAATCCCCCCCCCCCCCCATGGTTTACCTTTTTTGACAATTTTCAAGATGACCTTCTTTGAAATCTGGAAATCACGTTTTGTGCCACAAATTTGGTGTTTATACAAATGTTTTTTAAAGCGAGGAATCATATTGTGCTAATAAAATGCCTTCTTCTGTATAATTCATAATCAGTTATACAAACATATTTCACGTGCATTGTCGGTATTTTTTGTGTTAATCTATGGAACAGATATGGTTACAATGTACCCTCCCTTGAGGAGAGCCTGAGACCCAGTTTTTTTGCCCCTAAACCTCCCCAAAATTAAACGTATATAAAAACGGTTGGGATGGACTTGATGTTCAACTGAAACATGTGTGATTGATGCAACCATGCTGTTTTAAGTACATAGTTTCTTCAGTTCTAATCTTAGTCTTACAGGTGATATACATATTTTCAGAAATTTGTTGATAATGCAGCAATTTATAGCTCTGGGAATGGATGAATGACCCTCAGGTCTGGAGAATAAATATGTGCAGATAAGGACTTGACTTAAGAAAGTTTTCCGCCAAGGATAGTGAGATGAGTCATATCACATTCAACTGCCGTCTTAGACCCACAATTTACAATAATTATTCGAGCCCTGATAGTCTGAAAGAAAGCACGCTACTCACAGTCATGGAGACTCCCCACAATACTGAATTCTTAAGTGTGTGGAGAAGAAACATTTTTTAAACATCTATATCAGAGCGGGGGACAAAGCTATAATCTTCGATGTATGATAGTGATGTCAAATGATGAATTGTTTTGTATTCCTTGATACCGAAAACATATGATTTTGGTGGAAAAAAATCAAATCTTTATCACATATAATAAAGCAGATATGAAAACTTTGCTGATTTCATGACGGCCATTTTAAATTTACATGATAGTTATGTCGAAATAATCTTTCCTTGTATTTTATTGTATCCCGTGATACGACAACACATGCCTTGGTGAGAAAATCAAGTCTCTATATAAAATACTGAGGAAGATAACTTAGGTGATTTTATGGCGGCCATTCTGAATTTTGCGTTTTAAAAAAATACTCAAGGGTTGGGAACCCACATCCGCCGAGATATCATCACAAGAATTCTATGCGCAATCAGAAGAGAAAAAAATATTAGCCGAAACAAGGTTACCCCCCCCCCCCCATGGTTGCTGGACTATTAACAATATTCCAACTTGCAATGAACATACTGCAGTGCAAAGCCAAAAGGCAATATCCCCTTACTTTAGAAGTAAACGGATACTGCCCTTTGGCTTTTAAGAGCAGACCAGCTAACCATGCTAACAGTTCATATCAGCAATTCACTTAAAGTTAACACAATTAACCATTATGCTGCTAAAACTTGATTTCAAGCATGTTTCATGAAAATGTTTCTGAAATTAGCTAACCCTTAAAGCGCTGAAGTATTTTATATAAAACAGAAAACCAAAAGTGTTTTTTTATCTATTTGAAAATAATATAAATGCCTTAGCTCTTTCCGCTTCATTTTAATACCAGTGTTATGTGGCTACGTTCTTTCAGTATAAGAACCGTCTTTATACGTCAGAATCTGACGTCTAGAGACGCCAGATTCTGATGTATAAAGACGGTCGGCTCGCTGAAAGGATTGAAAAGTGTGTCGCAAAACATCAGAGAATACAAATAATTCGATTCAGGGGTCTATACCCAGCTTCAAGTGACGAAAAATAGAAATAAAAAAAATCAGCAGGACAGTGGTTAATGGTAATGACCCGGATTATTTGCACGAATTCAGTACACAAAAACCTTCCCATATAATTGCTCGCCTAATCTAATAATGTAATCGCTTTTTCTACCTGCATCCCGCACAAAGCATCCAGCTACTTCGATACAGTTGGTATTCATTCTGTCTAGACACATAATGATCGCTCATCAGGTCATTCAAAATCATCGACATTATAGTCTACTCGACCTTTGTATTGGAAATATATAATACACCAGACTGCCCAATGAGCTTTACATACCTGTTAGTGCATAGGACGCATAATAACCTTGTTGACCTGTTGACGGTACTGGTAAGTTTTTATGTCAATTAAAGGAATAAGCCAGTCATCGCAGAAATCTGATCAAATGGCAGATATATTATTCAGTTAAATAATCCCCTTTTGAAACAAAGGCCAAGAAACTGTTATGCGTGTCAAATTTTAAATAAAGTGGTCATTATTCCACCCCACTGGATTCTGCCATTTTGTGCTGGGTGCCCACGTCGGGTAGGTCCCAACCTCTCACTGGAACTTTGGGACCCTTCAGAGAGGGTGTGATCATGTGACCAAGTTACTGTAGTCTGGTGGCTGGTCGCGTGTAAAACGTCCCGTATTTTGCAGGTTAGCGATAGAGGTACATGCGCTATCCTATGTATACACAGAAAAGGCCTACTCCGATTTCTATCCCCAGTGGCATCTGCATCGTTTCGGTATAAAATTAATCCCCTTTAACGACAAAAATTGTGTTTGTTTAAAACAGTAGAGGCTGTTGTAGACTGCAGTGACAAGTCGCAGCATGTTTACATAGACTACCCTGATACAAGCAGATAAACAAGCCCCTCGCTCCGGTACGTTACTCTGCATTCAGTTCAACTTCAAGACATTGACAGTTTGTCAACAATTACATTAATCATTTGGCCCATGTAGGCAGACCTAGTTTAGCTGCTTGGAGATGTTGTTGGATTTATTTTAAGTGTATTTTGTGCCTCTCACTCGCGGGCGATAATGGATGTTTTTATCATTCACTGTAAGTGTAACGCTAGTCTATAGATCATCTCAGACAAGTCAGAAATTATTCAAATTTGACTATCACATTCCCCATGATATGGAGATGTACAGGTGACTTTTTCAGGGTTTTACTGAAATTCAAAATGGCCGCCACAGATAACTTTAATTTTTGGGGGGTCCTAAAAACTTTAAAAAATTGTTTGGTCAATTTTTTTTCAACTTTTGACATCACACTCCTAACAACATGGGGATGTGCAAGTGATTTTTCAAAGATGCTACCAAATTTCAAAATGGCCGCCAGAGGTCAATTCCAAAATTTTTTGTGGGCACAAAAACTCTAAAACTTAAAGTCAGGAATTATTCAAATTTTACTATCACATTCCCCACGATATGGAGATGTGCAGGTGACTTTTTTAAGGTTTTACTGATATTCAAAATGGCCGCCACAGATCAACTTGAATTTTTGTGGGGGCGCAAAAACTCAAAAAAATTGTCTCGTTATTTTTTTTTCAAATTTTAACATCATATTCCTAGCAACATGAGGATGTGCAAGTGATTTTTTAAAGATACTACCAAAATTCAAAATTGCCGCTAGAGGTCAATTCCAAATTTGTTTGTGGGTGCAAAACTCCAAAACTGAAAGTCGGGAATTATCACATTCCCCACGATATGGAGATGTGCAAGTGATTTTTTTAAGGTTTACTGAAATTCAAAATGGCCGCCATGGATAAACTTCATATTCTTGTGGGCGCAAAAACTGAAAAATTGAAATCAGTAATAATTCACATTGTACAATCACATTACCCACCATCTGGAAATGTACATGTGATTTTGCTGAAATTTAAAATGGCCACCACAAATCGACTTTTTAAATATTTGTGACCGCAAAAAGTCTAACCCAATTTATGGCGGGGGATGATATAGGACTTCAGTCCTCTTGTTAAAATATGTTTTACTGCACCAATACACTGTAAGGTCTTTGTTTTTATATATCGATATTCTTGTAGGAATGTTTCATGTGATTCAAAACGCATGAAATGATCAAGTTCTCAAATTATTTATAGACGCCTAGAAAAAATCCTACAGCTATGAACTCTATGAGGTGGTAGTCCAGGTCATATAGAATTTGCTCATATTTAAATTGGGTTTTTTAAAAATGTTCCCGATAATGGAATTGGGTGAGGCGCTTAACATTTAAACTGTGACGACAAGATCCTGGGACTGACTGTATGATGCAAAACGTATGAGATGACCAAGTTTCAAAAATAATTATAGACGCCTAAAAAAAATACTATAGCTATGAAACTCTATGTGCATGTCAGAATCACAATAAGAACTTCCGTTTCAACTTTCACAGGTGTGCAAAAACAACAAAAAAGTGACATTTGAGTGTCAATGTATTTCGTCACGTTAGCACGAAGGTAAAACTTTGAAATACACATAACAAATCTTTCCAATGTGTTTGAAAGTGTAGGCCCACGATACTTTGATATAAAAATGCCATATTTTTATATATAGTTGTGAAATATGCATATAAATAGAAGGAATGACATATCTTGCAATGCTATCGTGACAGTGTCGAGTCCTTAAATTCGTTCGGGTCTCATAAGTGTTTTGAGATATGAACAAGATTAATCTTTTCTGACTACTTACCATCATGGCAAGATGCCGGAAAAATTGCAGGCTAGTTGAAATTACCTGCTCTGATGTCTTAAACACTATGATGCTGTGCATAATACTAATTATTGCTTTGCTCATTCACACAATTCACTGAACATAGGCTGCATTTGTATATGAGCCACAGCAGTCGTAAAAATGTGCGAAGGTTAGATAAGTTTGGTCACCTTTGTTGTTAAAACATGACACATATTAGTGTATCGTGACATGCCCTTTGATCCTTCATATATTTATGTGCCATTTTGTGTGACACTGGAACTGTCAACGTGACAGTGTCATTTATAGGGTAAGTGAGATAGATCCTTCTTCTCATCCCTCAAAAATAAGGTGTCCAAATGTGAAATACAAAGATTTGTGTTCAGTCCAATTGTTTTTACATATCCAGTAATATATCAGTGGTTGGAAAATGTTCTTTAACAACAGAATACTTTGAGAAGTGTCATTGGCTTATGTCACGTTAGCACTTGATGTTTATTCCAAAAAGCAATATATAAAATCCCGTAACCATTCTACAATGCAACAATATGAAACCAGCCATTCTAGTGAATATTTCTAGCTGCATATATATATTCTGGGCAAGGATGCTACTTTTATTGCTAATGTGACACTAGCAACATGTCAAAATAAATGTCACGTTATCATGACTTAAATGCAAAGAAAAACACTTAGCTTTAAAATATATAGGCCTACTTGTCTAATCATAAATATAATCTTCCGTCTTTTAATTTTCACCTGAAGCTGTTTCGTTGTCCCTACATCTTTTAGTTTTAATTGTATTTCTTTATTAGTACGATACTTTGTATCCTTGACATTCATCAGATGTCAAATCCTTGACAGTCATCAGATGTCAAGAGTCTTAAGTTATGTCACGTTAGATGATGCTGTTTATTGCGAACCATCGAAATACAGTTATTTTAGCCATTCTACAATACAATAATCTAAAACCAACAATACAAACACTTATTTTTGAGTGGGTGCAGACAAATTCCAGCCAGTGAGATGGCGTCTAGTAACTTTGTTGCTAACGTGACATTAACAAAGTGTCAACAAAAACGTCACGTTAGCATAATTTAAATTCAACAGGAATGCCACTTATCTTTAAACAACCTCCTTGTTTGATCACAAATACACATACAAATCTACAGTCTTTTATTATCAATTTTAATATTGTTTATGGTTGCTTCATCATTCCAAATTATATCAACAGATGTTATAGTAATTCTAATAAAGCATTTATATTTTTTTCACAAAAATCACTTTCTTGCTCTATTGATTAATTAAACTATCCCATTGACAATTTTTTTTGAAAACTAACATAAAGTACTGCTGAAATGAGTAAATTTTGACAACATTTTGATCATATTTGCGAAAAATTATAGTCAGGAAGTCAATGTGACACTTTATCGTATTTGATGTCATATTTCCCATTTTTTTTATAAATTTGTAACAGTCAAAATAATTTTATTTTCTACGTGGTGATTTTTAAAGAAATTCGCTATATATAGTCAATTATAATGCATAGCAGTATCTAATCTAAATTATTATAAGTAGGCCTCCATGCCTAGATGTAAATATTAACTTGGTAAACATTTGTCAGTAACATGATAAGTGACAAACTATTTATTTTCATAAAAAAATCAAGACTTACCGAAGTAGTTTAAAGCACAATGAGGATATATTATATATCAAAAATATAAAATAATAACGTTTTGGATATATATAAACATATATGAAAATATTACAAGTTTTGGATATATGTCCTAAACATATATGAAAATATAACAATCTAAAGATGCAACTATAAGTATAACACTATTTCTCAGAACTCATAGATATTCTGTTGCAGATTACATTTAAACCTATAAAATAATAGACTCAACGTAAATATATCCCAACAGGTGACCTCATATTTTTCTCCCCCCCCCCCATCTAATTATTCTCTTTTTCCTCATCTTGATTCAATTTTATTTAAAAGTCGATTACTGTTTCAAATTCAATCACAATGTAATCATGGTGATCAAATGAGAGCAGAGAAGGGCTAAATGCCAACTCTGGTGCAATGGTATGTATTTGTTTTAACATATTGTATTTTTATATAATATTGTGTGGTTAAAAAACAAGTCTCAGAATCAAAATATACTTAGAGCTGTTTTGTCTTGTGCTTTTTACAATGGGTACAAAGTGTTTGTTGTTCTCCAAAAATACATTGTGTCCGAAGGTAAGGTGGAAGGCATGATCCAGGCTCCCAGGGCATGAGGGCATGGAGGGCATGATGCACAACACAATACATTTACCCAAAGCTGTTTGATCAATGCATGCTTGTGTCTCCACCCACCCCATATAGATTTCGCAGCCAAAATACCTCAATCATAGATAAATACAGTGCGAGACCGACTCTAGCTTAGATTTCTACAGGGCCACTTCACGCTGGTCAGATGTATAATTATATTATAGTTGAGTCATCAGCAAGAGAAGTTTGAACACATCAGGAGTTGTAGATTGTAACGAGGTGACAGTCAAGGTTTATGAGATCATTTAGAAGAAAAATATAACATTTGCAGAATCCTGTCAGCTGACATTCAATTATGAATATCCATTCATGCTGACCAAACAAGCGAGAATAATATGATCCCGGATTGTAGTTTATTGCCGATAAATAAATAGGTCATTAACACTTCCTTGTAGCAAATCAGTGAAGCGGTCAAGCTCTTAAGAGTAACACAAGATTTTTGCGGCCATCTTGGATTTTTTTGAAAAGAAATAAAAAAAAAACACGATTCTCGAGACAAATTTCTCAGGGCCAATGAGCAGAACCAAAAGATAAAATTGGGGCTGCATAGCTAGATCACAAAATTAAAAAGCAAAAAATTAGCGAAACTGATATGTTTGCTAAAATTCTAAAAGGTAAAAAAGATTTATTATTGGTTATTATCAGTGTCCCACCCAATATTATAAGCACACGTCAAGGATAAGGTCTTTCTATTAAACCTAACATGAAACAAACCCATGAAGCCGTTCAAGCCCTACAGAGTGACATAGAATTTTGGTGGACATCTTGGATTTTGTTGAAGAAACTGAAAAACGTCAAAAAATATTAGGCAAATAGATGCAAATGCATTCTGATACTTTTATTTCAACAATTGAAAATTGAATATTAAGTGCCGTTATAGCCGGTTTCCTTGGTTGTGACCTCTAGATGGCCTTGGTTATTGATGGCCATATATTGTTTTGGATCGTTGTATAAACTGAAAAACGTCTAAAAATATCAGGAAAATGTATGCAGTTGCATTCTAATACTTTTATTTCAACAATTGAAAATTGAATATTGACTGTCGTTATAGCCGGTTTCCTTGGTTGTGACCATATTACACAAGATTATATGGTTATTGTGTTAGTTAAAAAATAAAGATGGCCGACGGCCACTATCTTGGTTTTGACCTCTAGATGACCTTGAATTAAAAAAAAAATAACCATACCATTGGGACCAGTGTATTCAAATTAGTCAAAAATTATGTATTACATAAGAATCAAGGGCTATTATACCAAAACATTAAAATTCAAGATAGCCGACGACAGCCATCTTGTTTTTTACCCCTAGATGATCTTGAATCGTAAAAATAGCCATACCACTGGGATCAGTGCAGTAGTAGTAGTAGTAAATCTTTGCTTTACGTCACTTTTCGGCACAAAAGGTCTTTTATGTGACATTGTAATACGATAAAAACATTGTAGTCAATTGATGAGATAAAATGATAGACAGATGATGACGTGAGTGTGGGGGTGATAGGCCATGGCGGGTTATTGAGAGCGTTTTCCTTCAGTGCATTTAAATTGGTCAGAAATAAGGTATTACATAAGATTCAAAAAGGAAAAAACACTTAGCTTTAAAATATATAGGCCTACTTGTCTAGTCAGAAACTGCTCAATTATCCTTAGTTCAACTCCGTTACCAAACTGAGGTTTTTTTTCATTTGTGCGACTGGCAATTTAATTGGAGCTTAAAATGGTATATAAGCTCTATATTATTATTCGAGATCAAATTACCAGACTTTTTTCATTAAAATTAGTAGCCTAATCAACATTATCATAAGTGTACAAAGTGTATGCTGAGGGCAGGGGAGGAGGGTGTGCTATGAACATGTTGATATACTATGATCTATCTGGGACATCTGGTGATAAAGACTGAATTCTGTTCGCAATTTTGTTCTGCATTTTTTTTGTCAATGAAGCTGGTATTCAAAAAGTTGTTTTTCTAACCCTTTTAACGCTGAATTCCTGGGCACACTTGCATTCCCACCGCTGAATTCCTGGGGAGAGATGAAAAAAAATCAGATATTTTGTAATGTCAGATTTGTCTGAAGACACTATCAGGATCTTAGCTTATGCGCAAATAATAACATGGGAAGGAGGATGCTTTACTGGTCCATAACACCAAGGTCATTTCAAGTTCACATCTAGGTCATTTTAAGGTCAAATTGGCAAATATTATTTAAAATATCCACTTTTCATCAACTTCAAGAAACACACTTGTATGAACCAAAACTAGGTTACCCCCATGCCTGCCGGACCACATTGATTACACAGACAAAAATACTCAAAAAAACACTCTGCCCGAGATATATCGGACCCGCGCTAAAAGGGTCAACTGACAATTTCCTAATAGTAAATATTTTGTAATGTATCACTATGACAAATTGCAAGAAAACACTCTTGAGAGAGATGGACGGGTACCAAATATTGCATGAAAAAAAAATCCTACTTCTCACGAAATACAGTCAACTCCGTTACCAAATGTTTGTCTCGACATCAATATAAACTGTATATTCCCTTATAATACAATAGATCATAAATGGGTGCAATATTTATTTGGGAACAACGAGCCATGTTTTAAAAATACTATACCATCTATCATTATGACAGTAAAACCCATAAAATTAGGTAAGTTACTACTGACCCCTTACTTTTGACGCATTTTTAAATTCGCATATTGGGCTAGGCTACGTTCATTTTTTACAACTGCTGCACAAAATGAGAGTAAAAATACGCACTTGCTATATGCATGATATGGGCCTATAGTTTGTCAGCTGAAATTAAGTTATCAAATAAAAAGAGTGGCTCCACGACCTGAGTTGACAGTCAATCAGTATATTTCCGTATAAAACGAAAAAAACAGTAGGCCTAGGTCTATCTGCTTACCTTACAAGCAAGCAGAGACTGCCTTTTGGCTTCCAAGATAACATTGCTACAATGCTGGCAAATCCGGTCGTCGTGGTTATAATATGTAGCCTACTGTAGGCCTAGTCCTTTTGCTGCCCATCACCAATGATTTTATTTATACACTGATATTGTAGGCCCTAACGCCGAGCCCACATATGTATGTTTACAGACTGTCAGTCAAGGGGTGGGCAGGCGAAATGAGTCCTGTCGCCACAAATGACTATTTTTAGGTGCTCTGAATGGTCTTTTTTTTCATTTACATCACAGATATTTTGCTTCTGTCGCCACATGTGGCGACAACTTGCCCACCTCTGCAGTGATAGACTAACAATAATTCAAATCGAGATAAGGACATTACATTTGAAAAATAATGCTACGGAAATTTTAATTTGACATCTGGCTGTGGTTATATTATGTGATTAATATGGCAGGACAAAGGTAAAGACACTAGAATTAAAACTGCATCAGCAGGAAAATCTCTGAATTTGACCTATGGCCGTGTATTAGTTTGTAGGCGTATTCTCATATACTCATATGACTGGGCTCAGTCAACACTGTCAAGTCAGTGTCAATCGGCGGGGACGGGGGTCCGTTTAAAATGATTATTTGACTCCTTTTAAACCTGTTCATAGGGTTTTTACAACTTTTCTCGGTCAGATAATATAATAAAAATGTACCAGGAATTATCATTGACTTCTGGGCGGGCTTTATTTTTATTCGCAAACATGTTTTCAACCAACTGTCACATCATTTCACTGTGATGAGAGCAATGTCGACAAGAAGGGCCGAGGGTGCGCTCAGATAACACTTAAAATATAATAAATAGCGATATAACAGTCACGTGCAACCAGATGATTTATTATATAACATACATATTATTCGTCAACTGTTATCAAATTGGCATATATAACAATTTATAAGGGGCATTTGAGGAACTAAAGTAGGTGTTGTCCACAGTGACCTGCTAAACTGCATGTTGAATGCTCAACCGGCATGAGGGTTGGGACTTGGTCAACGTCATCACATTTAAATATCATTTGCATAATTCCACTGTATGAAGTAATGGGAAGGAACCAAGCTGGACGCCCACATTAAGTCCAATTTCCGACATATTTTAGTTGTATACTCCCATCTCAAACCAGTAAATAAATCATATGCAGCATTGTTTGCTACAGAAACACTGGTTATTTAACGGTTACACTAAAAGACGCATGCCACCACATACCAGCGCATACCAGCGCATACCAACGAAAAGACGGGGTAGACGACATAGGAATCATATATTTTATAGTCTATCGTATTTAAACCATCCTGCGGAGTGTATAAACCAAATTTTGTGAAAAAATAATAATTATAACTTGCCTAATTCGTCATTTTAAAGTCCGTTAATGAGCGCTATGCATTGCAATGTATTATCATAGGGCGGTAGGCATACCAACGCATGCCAACGAAAAGACGGAGTAGACGATATAGGAACTATATATTTCATAGTCTATCGTATTTAATTACATCCTACGTAGTATATATACCAAATTTTGTAAAAAAAATAATAATTATAACTTGCCTAATTCGGCATTTTAAAATCCATCAATGAGCGCTATGAATTGCGATGGGCGTAGTTTATATTTCCCACACTTGGTGGCACCCACGTGCACTTAGCTGGATAGGTGACTCAGAGCTGTAACCCTTTCACCGCTGATAAGTTTTAACAAATCCGACAATTCTTATGTTGAACTATATTTTTAAAATTACCTGACTAGAATTATTTTGTCATTTAGTATCTATCTATCCATAACTATATATCTATCCATATCAATCCATAAGTATCTATCTATCTATCCATAACTAATCTATCCATAAGCATACTTGTCACGTAAGACTACGTCAGATTTAGTGTGAGAAAAATGAAATACTGAACCAATAAATCATACCAATTGAACAACTTGTATATATGTAGGCCTATACTTTTTCCATTATACATAAAGCTAGATAAATATACTTGATATACACGGAACTGATGGGTGGGCATAGTTGTGTAGCTACCTGGGAGCTAATCACAGGTGCTGACAAGACTTCAGTTGTTTGCCGCCGTTGAGCTGTCGAGCTCATCTCTTTGAAGTCCCCACCCTGGATTGGGGGAGGGGGCGGGCGTCGTACACTTGACGCCTACGAACTGTTCAAAACTCCATAGCCGGAGTCGATCTGTTCTCTCACAGACGTGTCGGTTGAACTTCACCATGCTCACCAGTAGGGGAATTTATTTATTTTTATTTGACTTTCCAGTTGAAAACATACAAAAAATGTTACAAAATCATTATTATTAATTGAGTAACATGTTAATTTATTTATAATATACTGTTATATGTGGTTGACAGGCCACGTAGACACTGGTAGAGGTCATCTCGACCGGTTCCCGTTAACCAACGTGGCCTGTCAACCACATATAACAGTATATTATAAATCTAACTGTTCACCACATGCAGTTATAGGTGTTGGCATACTTGTCACGTAAGATAACGTCAGATTTAAACCTTTAGCAAGCGATACAAGCCAATTTGACTAAGTCGCGAAAAGGAATAATTTCTCAGAGAAAAATATATTTTCAAATTGTACTTTTGGTCAGACATGATATAAGTCGCTACAATATACCAGACGGATAAATATAACTGACAATTAAACACACCCTTGGCGAGCCGGCAACATAAAAGATACTCACCCCTTTAAAATGTCATCGACTGCATATGTGTATTTATTGGTTGTTTATTTATAAGGCTTTATATACTCACATGTATATACTTGTTACTTGCATAGAATAATAGTGGAAACATGAACATGTGAATGAAACGTTCAACATCCAAGATAAAATTTCAATTAACATACAACAAAGCTGATAAATAATTATTAAAAATAACTTAGAATAATAATAATAACATAACTAAACTCTATGTAGTATTAATATCTCAATAATAAAAAATAAAACCATTGTCGAGGCAATAAGTTAAGCCATTATACGGCCTATGAGGCTACGTCCTGCATTTCTTTCCAAATAAAGAACTTTACGCGTTTGCATGCTATTATTAAATAATGTAATTTATGTCATTATTTTCAGAATTGCATAAGCTTTCTGGTGATATTTATTACATGTCTGTACGATCACAATTAAAAAAAATGAATTTGCGTTTTTATGCCGTAATATATTATGCTGTAATATATTATTTAATTTATAATCTTCTTCATTGATGAGGAGGTGTGATTGTCACTCAATAAAAGTGATGCCATATCTAATTCTCAACGGTGAGACTTGTTGTTGAACCAAGACCGACAGGAGCAGTAACACCTATACCAACACTCAACGGAGTGATGACATTTGCCCGGCGGCGAAAAGGCTTTCACAGCAAGCACAAGACATTGAGCCATTGTTGGTTCAATGTTGGTCCACCGTCTAGGACGCCTGCCCAGCATAGAACCAACAATGGCTTACTGGCTCTTTGTCAACGGCTTGAATCATGTATAAGTACCTGGGTTCGATGCCACTTAAAATCATTGTACCTCGGTACTTTATGAAGATTCGTTATCGAATTATTGCATATATTAATTATAGCCACATGGCATATTACGGCTATAACAGCTGATTATTCTATATTCATTACAATATTTACCATGTATTTACCATTAAAAGGGATTACCTATGGTATATTACTTGTGTTTGCATATAATAGCTATATGTCGGTCAGGATCTTAGCACTTTAAGGGTTAATGTGTAGAGTACAATAGGCCTATTATGATCGCACACAAACTCGCAAACTTATTCATTTGGGAAGCCGGTGCACTGATATGAAGTTCTGCTATGTTAAATCGACATCTCTGAATCTAGAATTCAGAAATGTGTCTTTTTATGGCAAAGTGTTTTTGTTTTGCATGTACTTGATTTTGTACTTGATATTATCTCAATAGGCCTAGCGGGGTATTTGATTTAATCTCAATAATTTAATTATTCAATGAAATGAACCTAATTCAGCAGTTATGTCGTGTGACTAATGTTCATACCATCATTTAATGTTGTGTGCGACTCGGTCTATACAGCAGCATATGTGCAGTTTATTTCCTACATTTATAACTTATTTAAAAAATTCATAACTTGACAAAAATATTAACTCTAACGGTGCACATATAATTTGGTGTATACACGAGTACCAGTAAGACCAGTAAGACTAGTCTTCCTACTGTATTGAATATGTCCACATAGGCCTACACTACATGATATAGGCCTACTGCATACACATATATCCCAGCAGACACAAGACGTTTAATCAATGTTGGCTTTGCGTTGGTCCAACGCCTAAGACGGTGGACCAACGTTAAAACAACATTGACTCAACGTCTTGTGTCTGCATATATTTAAGGCGTCGACCAACATTCATTAGTCTGATTCGGGCCTACTACCAGCGCTAACTGTACCTATGGCTATGCGGTTAAGGACATAAAAACTGGGGATTTTGGTCGTTTGGCTGATTGTATCGATATACAATTTCGCAGTTAGCTTTATAGAATAATATTTGAGCTGATGATAACATATAGATACCCGAAATATAGTTGCATTGGGTGGCAAGCGTTGGTATATGCTGGTATGCGTTGGTATGCGGTGGTGTGTGTTGGCATGCGTCTTTTAGTGCTTCCCGTTATTTAATATGAATCTAACATGACAGTTCGCTGGCTTTTTCCTTTAACAAAGCCAGATACGTTGATTATAATCCAACGACGTACACACGACGTTATTGTAGCAACTTTGATTCAAGGTCACGTGTCTTCATTTGGGTTCATTGTCAGTAAATAATCTTGACTTAATGAACTGTTTCTTTACATTCGAATTATGTGTGGCATGATCAAATGCGCAGCTTGTTACCTCTTACAGCGCATGGATCGAGTTTAGACGTCAGAATATGACATCTAAAATCAACGTCAGATTATGACGTCTATATACGGTAGACGGCGTTCGCTCATCGTGATTGGCTCTATCACTGAAGTTAAGCGCCCGGTTCATAATGGATGGGTGACCGCCTGGTGACTGCCAGGTGCTGTATACACTCGTGGGGCTCAGAGAACCACGTAAATCAGATGGCTCGTCTGACTGACCTAGAGTTGGACGTAAAGAACCTCAATGGACGTAGGCGCAGTTTCCATCCGGTGAGACCCTTCACTCTCATAACAGTGACGCCTGTGGGCAGTCACCCCAGAAAATCCACAATGTGTGAGTACTTGGCACATAAGGCGAATTTGCTTGGAATGAAAATAGCTTGATGGGCCTCAATGGCAGCTCAGCTGTATATCTCACAAGAGACTGAGCTAGTATCTGAATGATAACAAGCCTTGCTAAGTTACTCTCGATGTTCAGCGCTCTGAACAGCTTCCGGCTGGATACATGCGCTATATAAGATTTCATTCATTCATTCATTCATTCAATCCCCACATTGAAAGAATTAAGCCCCTAAGATATTTCTAATGGTCGTAGACCCATAACCACTTATGACATAGGTAATCAAATGAAGCTGAAATAACTAACTATATAACATTTATGATGATTTCTAATTGAATAAACCTGTGTTCTCCATGGTTCATACAAACATATATAGGCGCTTAAATATAATGGCTTGTAGATTCAATAATATACTGTTATTCATTATACAATGTTTTCATATATCCTTAGATAAGCCTACTCCCATCTACATATACTGCCGCTCACATCAGTTCATTATATTTTACGAATGCGAAATTAGTGGTGGCGACTAACAGTTTAAATCATGATGAAGAAAGGACGAATGCGAGATATTGACGGCGGATGGGCGTGGTGCGTAGTAGCTGGTGAGTAGGCCTACTGATGCTGTTAATTAACTGGGCCCATATTCTCGTACAAGTTATGATATACATCGTAGGTTCTCGATCTGAAGCTTACGACATAACGTAACTTACGAGAATACGGCGCCTGTTGCTGGTTCGATTTTATTCTCACGACGAACTTTGTGATTACTGATGTATTATAATATTGATTTATGTGATGGAGCAAATCCATGAGCTATTAGGCCTGGTCATTTACCTTAAATCATGTAGGCCTAGTGAGGAACATTATTAAAATATCTATCTATCAAAGACGGTAGATTCCCACGTAATGGATTATTTACACCCATCCCACACCGACAACACACGCATCTTCACCCGCGCATCTTAACTCACCAAACACGTGTCGGCTTGCAACCCCCCCCCCCCCCCCATAAACAATAGTGCAATCAAGATAATACATAATGATATATATAATCCTTTTCAGCTCATATCATCTGGAACTTCGTCGCCGTAGGATTTCAAAAGGGATTTGGTCTGATTTTTGTCGAGATACTTTTACGGCTCAGAACAACTACCTTCCAAACATCCTGGATGACCTTCACGACCTCGATTTTGTCAAGCTTTGCAGGTTTGTTATCACCGATTGTCTAGTAAATTTAAAGCATCACAAATATATCTCAATATCTGCTACACCTTTAATAATCTGAATTTTTAACCACTAAGACCGAACCGTACTATTAGTAATATGATTCTTAAGTGCATGCCAATCGATATGTCTGATTGCGTCAAGCCACATTAGTATATAAAGCCCTCAACGATATGACGCCCAGTTCCATAACTGATATATTCACCAGTTCCAGGGAAATCGCACATTTTAGTTTGAGATCTGTCAGTAATAATAGGTTAATCATTTCAGAACGCAAATAAAATTGTTATTATTATTATTATTATTATTATTTTTATAAGCTACTGCAAGGCAGTTACATCTGCTTCAATTAATCATTTTTCGAGCTATATATCTGTAGACCGTCACATAATATCCCACTTGAAACTGCGTTCATCAACTGCCTTCGTGAGATTCTGCAGCATTGCTGTAGAATCCTGTATGCACATCCACAGACTCATAAGACATTATCAATATAACTAGATGAATGTCAAATATATGTTAACATATCTACAATAGGAATGTGCACGCTGCGACACAAAAGATGACCAGCGCACACCTAACAGTTCATAAACCACTAATACTTATAGGCTATCACTGTCTGAATACGTAGGCCTATAGTATGCACATCGGATATGCTCATGTGGCCAATATGCATACATACATAATTACTTATATGATACAGTATCACTGGCTTAACACTTTACAAATCGAACAAAACGCGATAACTTAATATTACTATTATTATCCTTCCTTATAAAAGGACGTGTAGAGTAAACACATTGGATAGGCGTACACAACCAATATGTATACATACATAATCACATATGCGATACAGTATCACTGGCTTAACATGATTGTATAATCGCACAAATGCGACCGATTATTATGTCTCCCCTCATTGTCCCCCAGCATTGGGTCAACGTTTTAAATCATCGTGCTGGTATTACGGCCAGCATGAAGTAGGCCTACTGACTATGGCTGAATGGATAGTAGCCAGCACTGGCGATGCTGGCCTAACATTTACCAGACATTGGGTCAGTGTCGGTTTGCACCGCCATACCCTAAACCCAGCAAACACGATGCTTTGAACCAGTGCTAGTTTTATGATGGGCCAGCGTCGCAGCATTGGGCCAACGTCTCGTGTTTGCTGGCAGCGTTGACAGGCCACATTTGTGTTTTGCACATCACGGTGTGAAGATATTAAAACATTTGCCCAACTGATTGAGCCTAAAGACGATTTAGTTACTGTAGATCATCTTCCCTGCAGCAAGTCCTGACACAGCGAGGCCTCAGGAGGAGCAAACCTAGGGGGGAAGATGCTGTAGATATAAAAAACCAGTTCCACCACATCAAGATACATAGTCTCTACCTGTCTACTGTCGAGAGGAGCCATTTAGTAACATTAATTACAAAAGCCATTGACACAACATCTAATAGCTATCAACCTGTATGGTTACGTTGCTGGAGGGGAGACATATTTTTACAAAAAAACTAGACTCTTCTACAGTCTGTTTCACCAGAACCTGGGAAGAGCCTCTTTCCAATTTGCTCGGTCACTCTTTAAAATTTTTTAACAAAATTTCTCTCAGATTATTTTGTCATCCTCCCCCAACATCCCTGGAAATTTGGTGGATTATTGTTGTGTATTAGCGACACGGAACTACTTTCTTCCAGCCATTCTGTATGGCTGGACTACCTGTGGCACGACATAGGTACAACATGATTTGGTTGTCGCGACACGGCGTGATCGGGAAAGTGTCCAGACAAGTCCCGAATGTATGTCATCGTGTATGCCATCACGACAGGTCGTGACAAGATGTAGTTTATTTGTACAAAATGTGTGCACAAAATTCCTGGACTTGTTCCGGACGTCGAGCAGGTCAGAACAACTTGTCGAGACAAGCCGTGTCACAGGCTCATCAAGGTTTCTGTTCCAGCCATGTTGTGCCCTTAATATGTCATGCCGTGTCGGGACTTGTCGCGGCACGTTTGTCACGAATGAGCTGTACTGTATTGTTAGACTCAGGCTCACAAGAGACGTTGCGCCGCTGCTGGTCAGGAGGCGGACCGCCATCGTAGATGTTGAACCGTCACTTTGCTAGCACAGAGTCGATGGATCCTGTTCGCTGGAACATCGATCAACATTAAACTGCCAGTCACCTCAGGAATTTGCTTGTGTAGGGTAGGTCACATATAGGCCTTCAGTATACAGTACATGTTGATTGCATTCGGCTCAAGTAACTGACCTGATTACAAGACCTTGGATACTACTCCAATGAGACACTAACCCAACGCTGTTTTACTGTTAGATCTATGTCTGCGACGCTGGCCCAACATTTAACCAGCATTGGGTGAGTGTAGAATATTTGCTGTGAAGACCATTCTGTCAATACATGCGTGGGGGTCAGCTGTTTCGAGTCCCCCATAGTAATACAATCAACTAACTTTCAAACTCAACGCCCAGTTAAGAACATTGGTGGATTTTAAAACTCATAGATGTCGCTCAACAATACGGACTTGCTATGATTTTCGGAAGATGCTCTTAGTAAGGCGTTGGTATGAAATTCACATAGTATTATTATTACATACCCACGCACACTATTGGATTCTAGGGTACCCATGTCCAGCGTATTTTGGCAGTCGACTATGCCTTCAATATATGCATATTTACATATTTACCCCTCGTATCTATACTTTATTATTAGTTCGGACGGAGTTCCCTCTGTCCGAACTTTTGTTCTCGCTTTGGAACTTTCTACCAGGCCTATTATTTTACGGGGATTTTCCACCGTTATTGCTCCTCGAGTTTTAAACCAATGAGCCGGAAATGTTAACATATTGATCATTGGGTGGGGAGTTAACATGCTTTATCTTTTTAGGTGACCCAGGCAATAGCGTGCAAGTAGTCAAGCGACAAAGGTAATATTTTTCCTATTAAAAATACATTTCAGAGTTGTGAACCACCATATCTTGGAAGCACAGCGGCAACGTTAGTCAGCGTAGCTGGTGTCAAACTGTTTAAACATTTATCAGCTGGAACAAGACTTCTTCTATCCCTGCCCTTATTTGTGATAACGGTGACACCACAAACAACTCTACTGAAAAGGCAATTTTATTAAATAAATATTTTTTACATTATTCCACTATTGATATATCTAATGCAACTATTCCTGAAACCGAGTATCTGACAAATATAGTATATCTCGCACTAGATAGTATATCTCGCACTAAGTTATGGCATAAGCTGCTCGAATCTAATATATCGGGGAAAATTTACATTTTAGTCCATAACATGTATAAAACAGCAAAATCGTGTGTTACCAGTGATGGTCAGATTTCTGATACATTTCCGTGTCTTGTTGGGGTAAGACAAGGCGAAAATGTATATCCCTTATTGTTTTCTTTATAACTTGGTGACCTGCAATTTTTTTTACAAGATGCACACAAGGGGTTGACTGTTGTGAATAAAATGGCCAAAGATAGACTAGACGAATCTTTATTGAAATACCTGAAACTGTATGTACTACTTTACGCAGATGACACTGTGCTAGTTGCTGAATCGGCAGAAGATTTACAGAAATCAATCACCCTAATGAGAAACTATTGCGATCTCTGGAAACTAAACATTAACTCATAGCAGTCTAAGTCCGAGCCCAGCTCGGACCTGGCGTTTATGACGCTGCAGTCTAGGTCCGAGCCCAGCTCGGACCTGGCAATAATGCTTAGCCATTCACCAAATGACATCACTTGCGCAATTATGAACCAAGTATGGGCAACATACAACACAAAGAGTTGACTTATCTGCATCGCAACTGTTTCCAAAATAAAAATCGAACACCAGGCTCAGATGATTAGGAGGCTTTTGGTATTTCCCAGATGAGTTGGGAATGTCAAACTTGGTGCATCTCAAAATTTGAAATCCAGTATGAATCTCAGGGAATTTAGGCAGATTGCTAAATCCCATGTTAATAACTCCTTCACCCTAATAATTTGTTTATAAAGACCTATTGAATGCTTCTCCGAACCATTTGTGATGTATTTCAATATATTTTGTGTGAATTGATATAATAGTGTACACCTGAATCTCCGTGAATCTCAAAAATACAATTTTTAAACAAAATTTCCAAAAAATTGACTACCTAATTAGCATATTCAAAATGGCTGTCAGTTGCCATGGCAACATCACATTAGCCGTTTAAATGAAGTGTTTTCTGAATATATATTGCATGTGTATTCCTATGGTGTATGGGAAATACATATGACATAATTCTAAATTTATATTAAAAGTAGGAGAATATGTCTTAAAATTACAAAAATGGCCAGACCACACAGACGTCCAATGTCAAAATGGCCAGACTGCTATGAGTTAATGTATCCAAAACCAAGATAACTATTTTTTCAAGAGCGAAAACACGAAACATCCCTAAATTTCAATTTGGTGAAACACAATTAGAAGTAGCCGACCAATATAAATACTCAGGCCTTATTTTCAATTTCATCGGTAAATTCACTAAAGCAAAAAAACTATTGTATGACAAAGGTACCAGAGCGATGTTTGCACTGCTGCGCAGAGGCAGACAATTGCAATTACCAGTAGATATTATGATACACCTATTTGATACACTTGTAAAGCCTGTGCTCTTACATGGTAGTGAAATTTGAAAAACTCTATCTAAGATTCTGTAAATATATATTACTAGTAAACAAGACAAAATGTTCAAACATGGTATATGGTGAGCTAGGTTAATACCCGTTAATTCTATCCACCCAAACAAGAATGATTATGTTCTGGGCCAACATTTCTCAAGACACTGAGAAAACTAAAATCTCAAACTTAATGTACAAACTGTTATACAAATTGAACAGAGAAAGTGTGTATAAATCGCCTTGTCTCAATTGTGTTAAAACGATTCCGGAAGATTGTGGTTTCCCTGCTATATGGGAAAGTCAAGTCATCCCTTGCAGTAAGGAATGCTTCAAACAACAAATCAAACAAAGATTACTCGATCAGTTTAGACAAAAATGGGCAGCAGAAATCCAACAAATCAGCAAGTGTTTAAACTACAGAATCTTTAAATCAAACCTCAAAATTGAAAGCTATTTGACAACATTAACCTACAATAACAGACGATTACTTGCGAGATTCCGTTGCAGAAACCATATCCTTCCAGTAGAAACCGGATGTCATAGAGGTATACACAGAGAGCAAAAAAAGTGTAACTGGTGTGTGAGTGAACTGGGAGACGAGTTTCACTTTATTATGAATTGCTCAAATTTCAACACTCTTCGAAGCCAATTAATTAAAAGACATCATACGATTCGACCATCGGCTTTCACATTTGATAAATTAATGAATACCTCGAACATGTTGGAATTAACAAACTTTTGCACATATATTAGTATTGTACAAAAAGCAATTAATTCATGTATATAATAACACTGTATAATATTGTCATTAGGCCCACCTGGCTTTATTTGTACATGTCTGTCAAATAACAGATCCTATGAATAAATTATTGTCTATTGTCTATTGACAAATGAATGTCTATGAAATATTATTTTATCTTAACACGAGGTCTCTAATATTTAAAAATCTTGAAAAAAGTTTCAAAAGCTACAGTGGACCTGATGGCATCAGTCCCAGAATGCTAAAAATGACAGCTACTTCTATTACCAAACCCCATTCTCATTCATCAGATCCACTATCCTTCTCCTAGCGTCAGCTAGTGGCACTGATTGATTGCACTGTAAAATGTGTTCTGTAGAGGTATTCATGAATTTGATTTTGTATCTGGCCAATAAGGCAATACCTGACAAAAATGGTGTCCTTGACATTCAAAACTACAATGTCAGGCCAAGAAATACATGGAGCCAGGCACGTGACTATTTTTATGAAATTAACAGCTTCTTCTAACCTGTTTAACAGAGAGTGGGGTGGACCAGGGAGGGGTTTGACTACATTGGTATATTTGGTGTTCAACTTAGCCTGACATCTTGTGAATATTTAGGCCTGACATTATGGGCTCCGTCAGTATTGTCTGATGATATATAGGCCTACATCTGTACATGTATCTTGTGTATTGACTATCCTACTACATGTAGTATAGTTTTATTGTATAAGATGAAATAGGCCTACACATGGTCAATGTTGATTTTCTGTTATGTTGGGCCAGCGTCGTAGACAATTGAAATACATCAATCCAGCATTGTCAATCCTACAGCGTAAACAAGATAGGTTTACACCGACCCAATGTTTTCTAAATGTTGGGCCTGCGTCGCAAACGATGGACCAACGTTAAACCAATATTTGGTCAGTGTGTCGTACTGACTGAGACTGTACACCAGTTAGAACAATGACAAAGCGCTGGGTTCATGGTAATTCACAATCTGAGATGCTGTCCCAACATTAAACAAAGAGTGGTTGTCACCATCACGTTGGACATTCTGCTGGTATCTTTGTCTCACACAAAAGCAAGTCCACAATAACACAAGTAAAATACGTGTATCCAATGTTGCTTTTATGCTGGGCCGTCATTTTATAGGATGGACCAACTATAATACAACACATATCCCAGTATAGGGGAGACACAATTATATAAACGTGTCTCTCATAGGTGCAAGGAATCCTTGAACTTGACATAGTTTTAGGGTCAGGTGTGGGTCACGAGACACCAGTTTTTGAGGCCCTATCAGAACGCATCAATTACAGAAGAGATTCTCAAAGCACTGTAGCAGGGCCATCTAGCTGTGCTAGTGTGGCCCTGAGAAGAAGGCTGACCAAACCCATAACCCGTCTTTTTAACATGTTGCCGAGCGATAATATGTCCAGATATCTGGAAAAGAGCGAATGTTTCACAATTTTTTTTAGAAAGAAGATCCACATCTATGTAATAACTATAAACCAGTTTCACTAATTTATGTTGTAAGGAAGTGTCTGGAAAAATGTGTTTTTAAGTATTTACTCAATCATATTCGTGACAATGATATCTCCTTTCAAATTTTTTATCTGTTTTTTAGACAGGCGATAGTACTGTAAGACAACTTGTCCATATATACCATATTGTATCTCGAGCTCTTGACGAGGAGAAAAAGTCCGTATTGTTTTTGTGATATTTCAAAGGCTTTTGACCGTTTATGTCATCAGGGATTGCTTCATAAGCTTGAAAGTTCAGGTATCACAGGTAGTATCAATAATTGGTTCTCCAGATATTTGTCAAACAGGCTACAACGTGTCGTTGTCAGCTGTCAGAAGTGAACACTCGTCCTGGGATACCGTTACTGCAGGTGTACCACAAGGCTCAGTGCTTGGCCTAGTTCTTTGGAACTGATGGTGAAACGATTGAGACGTTTCGATCTGCCCCCAGCAGATCTTGATCACGCGATGATCAGGGTGGGTGATTCGACTCAAGTGGTGGTGGTCGCGGAATGATCTGACCATAGATGATGGGTGGCAGCTGGTAGCCCTGGTCTCTGTTCATGGAAGGGGCTCTCTGCTTGATGTGGATGGCCTCCTCCACCTTGCGTTTCAACCTGTCCTGTTCTCTGTCTAGGACTCTCACATTATCCATGGAGATACTGTGACTGGTGGCATTACAGTGGTCTCCTACCCCAGTCGGTTTTTCAAGCTTACAATGTTCCTTGAATCGAACCCCCAATGTAGGTGTGGTGGGCGTCATCGTCACACGTGATGTGGTAGATGGTGCTGCACAATTTCTCCTTGGGGGTTTTGTCCTTGGGGTGTACGAGCATTGAGCGGATGGTGTTGCTAGGCTTATGGAACAGGTATACTCCATGAGGTGAGAAGGCCATCCACATGAAGCAGATAGCCCCTTCCATGAACAGAGACCAGGGCTACCAGCTGCCACCCATCTATGGTCAGATCATTCCGCGACCACCACCACCTAAGCCAAATCACCCACCCTGATCATTGCGTGATCAAGATCTGCTGGAGGCAGATCGAAACGTCGCAATCGTATCACCCTGAGTTCCAAAGTGAGTAAAATGTAACCACTTTCAATAATTATATTGTTGTTTGTATTATGTACTTGCCAGTATAATAAACGAATTGAATTGAATAGTGTTGACAGTCAGTCTGCTTTCTATTTCCAGGTATGGTAGCGGGATTCCAAAGTGACAAAAACTCCATGAGACTTGTGATGGTTATATCAGTCTGTGTAGGGTCTGGAGGATTACTGATTTTAGCTTTCGCTAGAAATTTTATACTTATTCTCGTTGGTCGAAGTATTCTCAATGGTATATTTCAATTTAAAAATTACAAACCATTTCTAGAATCAATATAAATAGACTAGTGGCAACCATGGTATTCGACAACGTCTTGTTTTAATTATATTATCATGATTATTTAGTGACCCGGATGAAGTGTTTATGCATGAATAGTAACTGTAAGAATGTGGCAATAGTTCCCCCGTGTTTATAACATTGCCACACTCGTTGGGCGCATCTCTAGATTGTTGTCAACCTTCCACAGTTCCACCTACGTTCTGAGCAAACCACTTCCGCGAGCGTCATCTTTGTGGCTCTACAGATGACGCTGATGTATTTCCTAATGAGCTCTCATGATCGAGATTTTTGTTTTTGTTTTAGCTGCATCTCTTGGTATAATCAATACGTTGCTGCTTGGTGGCGTTAACAAATATTTCAGAAGAAAGCGACCTTTGGCAGGGACGTTATCGTCTACAGGAAGCAGTTTGGGAGGTCTGGTAATGCCAGTTTTTATGGCATACCTTCTGCAGTGGCACGGATATACACAAACTCTAATCATAATTGCCGGCTTGTGGCTACACGGCTGTCTGGCTGGAGTGATCCTGAGAACACCTCCAGTACCTCCTAATCCTGGTCCAAACGTAACATCAGATGAAATACAAACACCCACGGAAGAAATTAGGTACGATGCGAAGACGGAACACTCAGATGCAGAGCAACAGAATGTTGAAGAGAAACATTCAGTTGAATTCAAGAATAATAGCCGAGAAAACGATCAACCCATACCAGATAATGCGAGTTCTCTGTGTCGGTACAGTTTCCTCAGAAATCCTCAAGTTGTAAGGTATCTGCTGGCCGCTTTTTTAGGCGCTCTGGCGTATTTCAATTGGTTTATTTACCTTCCATTATTTACACGACATGTTGGTTTGACAACAACCCAGACATCTTTGTGCATTTCTTTATCATCCCTCGCTGATGGCATAGTTCGCCCAATCGTGGGAGCGATTCTCACAAAAAAAAATCACCCACCTGATAAACCACTAGTCTGCGCCATCTTTTGTTTCTTGGCTGGCCTTTTAACATTGGCAATATGCTTTGCTTCATCCACGTGGGTATTTCTGATTTACGGCGCTATGAACGGAGCTGTGGATGGTATATTTATGGGCCTTTCAGTACCCATGATGGCGGATCATATCCACTTGACTCAAATTGGTACCCTCGCTGGTATATATGCGATGTCAATTGCTCTTGGAATTGGCATCGGAACACCTCTAATTGGTAAGTTTTACTTTTATTGTTTAATATTAATACAAGAAGCATGGACCTTCGTTGAAACAAGCTCCTTTTTCATAATGGAGGATAGGCTATATACCTACTGTCGATGTGTTTAAATCATGTGATTCCATATTTGCCTTGGGTATTAAATACCGTGAAATATAAACAAATATTTAAACAAAAGGATTTGCGAATATTTGGTGTAAAATCAAATAAATATCTGCAATTTTCACTCACTTGAAATTCTGGTTTGCTGTATCGAGAAACAATTTTAAGTGGCTAAAATTAGGTAACACAGCAGGTACAGGGCTTAGAAACGGATCATTTTTCTACCCCTAGAGGTCATGACCTCTAGATCTCATTTGTTTATTTATTTATTTAAGCACATGTCTTGTTTAGGAAATATCATCAAATTTGAAAAAAAATGAAATAACATTTTCTGCGCGCTATAAGTCATTTTAAGGTCAACACTTGCAAAGTAAATTTTCAAATATATCTATTAGTCAATGGGCTAGAATCGGTCACCATGTACCCTCCCCCCCCCCCCCCCGACTCCTCACCCATACCATTTTTTTTTAAGCTTTGATATGTCAAAAACATGAAATAACATGTTACCAGGAAAAATAGAGATGCGCTTTTTATTTTGACCGCTTTTATGGGGGTACCCCCAAACCTGTCTGGAATTAAGTGGTAGGGTTTCGTAAGCGTCTGGCGTTGATGTACTGATTAGCCAATTCGCACATGCAATATACCATATAACAGATATTTAAATTCCCGTTCTAATAATACATCGCCCATTGCAGCTCAGTGGTCGTCTCTCCACATACGCTCAAACATGTTTTTTTATTATAAAATAATCAGAATAAAAGCAAAACAAACTAGTCAGCATGGCCATTAAAACAACATAATAAATGATAGTTATTGGACATATCCATATCTGGCCTATGTTTTCTGAACCCAGATATATGTATGTTTAAAATTGTGCCTTATTTATATTTATAAATGTCACACATATTTTTAATGAAAGAATATTCACTTATTTTTACATAATTTACGTGTGCTAAATGCGAATCTGTCGGATAACGCTCTATATTTGGAGACCTTCACCTTCAAATTAGCAAAACACAAAATGTCCACCAAAATGTTAAGAAAACCCCATATTTTCTATAGCTTGTCGTACATAAACGTGAAATTTATGGTTTCTGCAAGATTTTTTATTGACATTTTTGCTATAAGTATACTGCTGAACATGTTGACGATAATATGACATGGGCTATTCTCAAAAGGTGTGTCAAAAATGGGGTATTTTTTTAAATTGACAAAAATGATATTTCTCCATACAAACTTGGGAATATTTTCATACTTTGCAATTTTGAGCAAACTGAAAGAGCTGGAAGAGCCTTTTAAATCTAAATATAATGATTTAATCTTTTAATTATGAACACTTTTTTTATTTTTCTTATGCATTATTTGATGCAAATAAATGGTACATTTCAAACCGTACCCAGACCAATTGTTTGTCACAGGATTAAGCAATTTACGGACAAATCTGTAGAGGAAGAGCTAATTTTATATAAAAAGACATATATTAGCAGCTAAATTATATTAATTAGATCCTTTTTATAAAATACATTAAGTTATAGTGGTCGTAACATTTCGTGTTCTATTAGCAACTGCTACTAAATCATGTGATAAATTTTGACACCTTGTCATAATCGCTTGGAACGTAAGCTAAAAAGCCTAATAATGTGATGCAGATACGGGAATAATAGTTGAAAACAAATGAATATGTTTGTTTGCTTATTATACTGATCAGTGTTCTAATAATTCGTAGAATGACAATTACATTAAAATAAATGCACACCTATCCCCGACATGGACTTGAACTATACGTGATATACTGCTTCAGACATTACAATCAACGTTTTAGGCGTTTTCATTTCAAATTCTATTATGGAAATTTTCTTTTATATTAAATGTGTTATTTTTTTACATGGCTCCTTGTTTTTACATAGTAAGCGAATTGATTATCCCCCCCCCCCCAGCCGATAATTATGCCTTTTAAACACTTCAGATTGCAGGGGAACACCCCCCT
>OZ024907.1:66817650-66893775 GCA_964017125.1 Flabesymbios commensalis | reverse complement strand
AGGCCGACAGAAGACACTTCCGACTCGAAGTTAAATTCCGTGGCATCTGTCATTTATCAGGCCGACAGAAGACACTTCCGACCCGAAATTAAATTATCTCCCATTTTTCATTATATCCGTCTATTAGTAAACATATAGAAAGAGTACACCCTAATTATTCTAACCACCATGTCCATATGTTAACTAAGAGACGGATATCTATACTATAAAACACAAGATGAAAAAACACAAGATAAATATATTATATTTAATAAGTGACTATAAGAACGAGGTGAGGTTAACATTTAATGGTATGCGCCGAAACCCGGGACCGATACAAATCAACAGGACAGATTCAAATTTGGTGCAAATAAATGTTAAAACCATTCTACCAACTTTACTAAGCGTCGATTTGTACCCAATAGGTATAGGCCCACGTGTACCTAGTGCCATAATTATGAGAAAATTAAAATTATTGTAAAAACAAAAAATAACGGAAACTGACAGTGGAGTGGGCATATCCATCAAGGAGGGGTATTATGTCCATATAATTAATATTTCACCACATGGTATTAGTGTGTATATACGTTATATATTTCCATATTGTCTAGACATAATGCGGGCAAAATTTAAATAATAGATGTGCATCTGAAATATATGTCGATTTACTTTGATTATACAAACATAATATGAGAAAACTATGTCATCAGCAAGTTAATTGAGCAGATTACTTCCGTCAGCTGTATTATCATCTTCATCTAGACTGTGCAATATTTGCATAATCTATTTAATTGTCTGGAGATGACACCTGCTGCATTAAAATGTCAACTAAATGCCTGAGAATTATGTAATCTAGAAACCACAGAGTTTTTTTTAATCCACTGTCGTTATCAATGGCCCATCCATAATGTGTAGCAGCAAGTGGCACACTCAAAGAGGATTGATGTGATCTTTTTAAAATGACGTCTTGGAAATGTGCTAATATCTGTTTGAAAGGGCGATGACAAGCTGGATAATTGAATAAATCAAGTGCTGATGAGGATTTGATGGTAGCCAAGTTTTCACATACATTCCTAACTTTGACCTCCCGAATTTCATTGGCCTATTAGAATATATATGTAACATAAACAGCGCAACAAAATTATGTTAAATGATTCAATATATGTTATTAAGGATCTCATTCTTCACCTAAGCTTGCTAATGTAGGTACATATTGGGGGTATTCTGCAGAATTTTGTATGGTTTAACTTTACCCCATCGCTTTAAAATGTTGAAACAGCATTGCTACCCGTGATAGCAGAACTTGCTCAATCAACTTTAGAAGGGTTTAAAGCTCACAGGAGAGCAAATGACCAGAACAGAACCTGCTCAAGTGAAATACACCAAGCGGCAAAAGCTGCTCAACGTTGCTTGTGTTATTATCAGAACCTGTTCAATCAACTTAGCTGGTTTAATTACAAGACAAACATTTTGGTAATACAGAAGCAATTGAGTCCCTTTTGCTTCTGAGGTGTATCCACTCTACTTAACATATCTAATGTGTACGCATTATGATTCTACAAATCAGTTTTTTCTGTGCTGTTTAGAGCTAAGATTTAGTTCAGATACTGGTATTGTTGAAATATCTGAAAACGACCATGTGGCTTCACCACCCTCTAGATGGCGAAATATGCTGTTTTTCAACTTCTAAAGCATTGGTATTATAGTACAACTTGAGTTTAAGCAGACTCATCAGTTGACGTTTATGCTCGTTATTGGACAACAAGAACCTTTTCAGTCGTCAGGTCTTCACTTTATCCCCTTTTATTTAAAAATCTTGGACCTCTTCCGAGACGTTCAGATACTTTATCATTTCTGGTACTAGTCAGTGCTTAAAATGTACTTTATGATTGGATGGTAAAATTATATTGGCAACATTGGCCATTTTAGCTGGAACATCTCTGATGTAAAATCATCGATAAAAGGTTATTTGCTATCGGAGGTAGGGTAAACGTGTCCGCGTTTGCAGTTTCTACTTCGGCGCATACCATTAAATGTTAACCACCCCTCGTTCTTCTAGTCACTTATTAAATATAAGATATTTATCTTGTCTTTTTTATTATAATCTGTAGGGATACTCGTATTGATGACAAAATGCTCAATATGAAATGAAATGAATGGGGTTTTAGGCCACCTTTGTGCACATATAGGCTGCTAAATGAGATGACACTGCCCTCCAGACACATACTTCGAAATTCGAGCCCTGGCGGTCTGAGGCCGAGCACGCTACCTCTTGGTCACGGAGGCTCTCCACAATATTGAATCCTTACGATTGATCGGGGAAGAAACATTTTGTTTCTTTGAAACTCGGAGGCCAGAGTGGGGCTCGAACCCGCGATCTCCGACTTTCCAAGCAGGCAGCTTTAACCACGGCGCCACGCCGCCCGCCTATAATGCTCAATATATATATATTAAATCTCAAGCATTGTTCCTTATAATACTAAAAAAAAAATAGCCTTAGCATTTAAAGTGCATTTGTATATATATTACTGTTGTTCTCCATAAAGAATTAAACATCAATATGCGACTAACATAAAATATGTATACTAATCATAATAATAGCCAGATTATTTATAGTATTTTACAAAAAAAAATCTGCCCTAGCATTCAAACTGTATAAAACAATTAAATTTTACCTTGTTCTTCCAGTCAGTTATTAAATATAATATATTTATCCTGTGCTTATTATTGTAATATCTATGGATATCTGGATAACGCCATATTGGTCAACATACACGTCTTAAGTATTGTGCTTTATTATGCATTATCTTAGATTTATTAAAAAAAGTCAGCCTTGACATTTTATATATATATTCTTCATAAACATGTAAACATAAACATCAATGTAAGATTAACACAAAATATTCATAATAAATATTATGATAAATATACACAGCATGAGTTAACTTTTATATAATAGCCTATTGGAGGCAGATATATCAGCACATTTGCATTTTACCTCAAATTAAAGTTAGCGATAATGACGCGCGTATCTTAAATATGTAGATATAAAAAAAAATTAGCCCTAATTTTTTTAATTTTGTAACTTCCGGTCTCCTGGGGACATAATGGGGACACTTTTTGCGAATTAGCTTGCTTCTAAGTAGCACGCAACAAAAATAACAGATTTACAAACTTGACACATATTTTATAATGTTTGTATTTTTTAGGCGCCAGTATTGATAAAAGGGTTGAAAAAAATATTCAAAATGAAATCTGGGCAAAAATGTTTTTTGTATAGACGTTTAAATAATATATTTCTTAACATTGACAGTAATGTTTTATTGAGGTTTTAGGTATTATATTTTGTTAACATTTTTAACAATGATTTTAAAATGCTTATTTATAAATGATTTATAAATATTTATTTGTCGAGTTTTAATATGGTTGTAAAGATGTCTTTAAAATATTGTATATAACGTTTTAGAAACATTGTATAGACGTTTAAATAATATATTTCTTAACATTGACAGTAATGTTTTATTGGGGTTTTAGGTATGTTATTTTGTTAACATTTTCAACAATGATTTTAAAATGCTTATTTATAAATGATTTATAAATATTTATTTGTCGAGTTTTAATATGGTTGTAAAGATGTCTTTAAATTATTGTATATAATGTTTTAGAAACATTGTATATACGTTGAAATAATATATTTCTTAACATTGACAGTAATGTTTTATTGAGGTTTTAGGTATGATATTTTGTTAACATTTTCAACAATGATTTTAAAATGCTTATTTATATTTTTTTTTGGTTGTAAGAATATCATACAAATATTTCTTGAATGTTTTAGAAATAATTAGGTGAAATCAAGAAAATATTTTCATCGAAAGATTTTTAAATGTTTATTTGTCGAGTTTTAATTTGGTTGTAAAGATGTCTTTAACATATGTTTTGTAATGTTTTAGAAACATTGTATAGAAGTTTAAATAATATATTACTCAAAACTGACAATAATGTTTTATTGAGATTTTAAGTGTCATATTTTGTTAACGTTTCCAACAATGATTTTAAAATGTTTATTTGTAGTTTTCATCTGGTTGTAATAATGTATTCAAAATATTTCTTAGAATGTTTTAAAAATAAGTATTTTTAATCATTAAAACATTTTCGTAAAATGATTTTAAAATGTTTATTTTCGAGTTTTAATGTGGTTGTACTGATGTCTTTAAAATATTTTTAAATGTTTTAGAAACATTGTAAAGATTTTTAAATAATATATTAACTAAGACTGACAACAATGTTTTATTGAGGTTCTAAATGTCATATTTTGGTAACATTTTCAACAACGATTTTAAAATGTTTATTTTAAGTTTTTATTTGGTTTTAAGAATGTATTCCAAATATTTATTAGAATGTTTGAAAAATAATTAGTTTAGGTCATTAAAACAGTTTCGTAAAATGATTTTAAAATGTTTATTTGTCGAGTTTAAATTTGGTTGTAAAAATACCTATGAAATATTTCATATGATGTTTTATAAATAATATATAAATGTAGAAATAATATTTCCCTAACATTGACAGTAATGTTTTGTTAACGTTTTGTACCTTATTTTGTTAACATTTATATATTAATACAAAATATCCTATTTTCCAAGCACTTTTAAAGCCTTGAAATTTATTTTTGAAATTCAAGAACATTCTCAAGTTTACAAACACCAGTTTGAACCCTGTTTACAGCTTTTTCGGGAGCATTTTCACACACTAAATTAGATGAGACCGCGATGAAAAATTCTCGGACAACTTCTCCTCAGCATAAAATACATTTACACCTGTCCCTTTACAAATGAACCAACATTATCAGAATGACTGCATATGTGTTTCGTTAAATGAATCAGGTTGATGAATCATGTGATGAACTGATAATTTAAGGCAACATGTATTCTTCAAACTTTATTAAAAACTGAATAAATAAAAATGTTCGCATCTTACAAATGATAAAACTCAAGGACCACAAGAACATTTAGTGATCAACATTAATACTAGGCAAACACACGGCCTTGGTCTGAGTCGCAAACGTTTCCTTCTGATTCATCTTCTTCTGTAGTTATGTGAACCACTTTTCCTTTCTGTTCAGAAACAACAACAAACCAGCAGACTGTCGGTTTAAATATTCAAATTTGAACCTTGATTAGCAAAAGGGCTACTATACATACATTTTACTACACATACGTTTTAGTGCTAGTTTCAAAGTGGGAGGTTAAATATGTTTTATGTGATTTGACTGTTACAGTACACCCGCTTCAAATTGTTTCCATTTTAAAACGAACTGTGCCCTAAAAAGTACCAAAACATCCCCTGACCAAAATACTCTGGATAGCAAACAAGTACAGTAATGGACCACATAAATGCCAATTTTTCCACAAACGCCCACCCACTAGACTGGTTTTCGCTGAACATCCATCCTCTTTGCTGACACTTCAAACCCACTCTTTAAAAAAATTGACGTGATCGATTACGTTGAAATTGTTTTGAACAGACAACAGACTAGAAGAGATTTAATGCATGGGCGGTTGCGTGACATAAATCATCGCAGCCTATACCACCTAATGCATAGCTTGAAAAGAGTTTCATTATATGCACCACATTTATGGAATAAATAAATGATGCAAATAACAGCAGGTATGGAGATATGATGATTACAATTATTTTCATTCATTGGCTTTGACCTTTAAAAAATAAGTCAAGATCACCCATCCATGAAAATGACCTTGACATCATCATATGGATCACTGGTATGAATATGGAAGTAATAAACATTGCAGCCTGTGCGGATATTATATATCGTCATGAATAACTTTTTTCCTTTATCGGCATATTATGTGACTTTGACAAATACATCACGGCCACCCATCCATGAACTTCATATGGATCACTGACAGTATTAATATTAATAGGGAATCTGTGTAACTATGTAAATATGAGTGCAACCTTTTTCCTTTATTAGTCTCTGTGACCTTGTGGTGAAGGTCACCAATCTTTGCACTTGACCTTCAGTTTTAACATATGAATCGTAGTACAGTAGATCCTATCATCAGCGACCCTGTCATCAACGACTTTTTTTTGTACGGAACAGTTATTATGATGACAAGAATGACCAGACAGACAGACAGACAACCAGAAAATATAATACCTTCGGTCACGATATCCCCCACCATTAATTAAAGTCAATAATGGCCTCAAAATCGAAGGTAAAAAAATAGGTCAAAGGTCACAACCCCCAAAAGGCACATCTACACCCACCGAGGGATGTGTCTATGCAATATGAAATAATCCAGCAAACTCTTTCCGAGATATCGTCTGGAAACTGAACTTATCATCTGCCATCAATTAAAGTCAATAATGGCCTCAAAATCAAAGGTAAAAAATTAGGTCAAAAGTCATTACCCCAAAAAGGCACATCTACACCCCCTAAAGGATGTGTGTATGCAAAATGAGAACAATCCGCCTAACGGTTTCTGAGATATTGTCCGGAAACGGAACGCTGACGCACCACAGAAATAATGATGACAATATCCCCGCCCCTACTTCGTGGGCGGGGGATAAAAATGTACATACTTGTTGTTTGTAGCTGGATCCAACTGGTTGGCATGGTGCACCTCGTAAAACATCTGCCACCTCTTTTATTATTCTTTCTTTTGAAATAATGTTCGGTTTTGAACCTTTTGACTGCAGCTGAAATTAAAACAAGATACATCATGATTTATTTATGGTTCCTGCAATTTACAATATCATATGATTTTGTTTTGACTGCTGATTAATAGAAATGAAAACTTTTATGTCAAATTTGCATGACAAGTAGATGTATGAAAGTCTCCACTTTGCAGTATTAAACTATGCAGTATTAAACTAGATGTAAATGTTTACCATGTAAAGTAAACACCCAAGAAGGGCCCTCCCCTTTCGCACTTTTCAAATAAGAGGTATACATTAATTATAATTTTACCAGATAATCAATTTGTACATGTAAAATTATCAAGTAATATTATGAGGCAGAGGCTAGCAGCTTTAGGCTGACTAGGTGCTATTTTGACCCCAAAAAATTACAGATGGCCTTCATGACCAGGATATTCTTCCGAACTTTCTGAAAAATTGATGCAGGCTAGGAATTAATACTACTATGAAGTATTTTAAATATTGAGTATATCGGATAAGCAGCTTTGCAGTTATCAGGTGACAAGGTCCTAATTTGACGAAAAAAGATTAAAGATGGCCGCAATGACCTGAATATTTTCCTAAACTTTCTGAAAAATGGCTGCAGCCTAGGAATTAAGACTTGCATCTAATAGTTTGAACAGAAAGCGAGTCGAAAAAGCGGTTTTGTAGATATCAGGGTGACAAGGTCCTAATTTAACGAAAAAAAAGATTAAAGATGGCCGCCATGACCCGAATATTTTTCCGAACTTTCTGAAAAATTAATGCAGCTTAGGAATTAATACTTGTAACCAATATGTTGAACACCAAATGAATTGAAAAAGCGGTTTTGTAGATCTCAGGGTGATAGGGTATTGATGAGAGACGGCCCGCCGCCGCCGCCGCCGGCGGACGAAACCATACAAAAACAAAAAACCTTAATGATAGGTCCTAATTTAACGAAAAAAAAGATTAAAGATGGCCGCCATGACCCGAATATGTTTCCGAACTTTCTGAAAAATTAATGCAGCTTAGGAATTAATACTTGTAACCAATATGTTGAACACCAAATGAATTGAAAAAGCGGTTTTGTAGATCTCAGGGTGATAGGGTATTGATGAGAGACGGCCCGCCGCCGCCGCCGCCGGCGGACGAAACCATACAAAAACAAAAAACCTTAATGATAGGGTACCGTTATATATTAGTATCTTCAAGTGTCATGATGGGCATCTTGGAACGGCAAATTAACCTATTTTTTACATTAACCAGAGCAATGTTCAGACAATTTTGATGATCTGTTTAATATTGGCAAATGTACAGCGTTTAAGTGGATTTACAAGGAAAAGCTGTCCCACGCCATAATTTTTTTTTGTGTTTTTGCACTCACAAAAAATATGAAGTTGATCTGTGGTGGCCATTTTAAATTCCAGCAAAAAACTTTTATAAAGGGACTTGCGTATCTCCATACCGTGGGGGAATAAATCAAATTCTGACTTCATATGAAGTTAATCCATGGCGGCAATTTTGGTGTGATCTATAAAAAATATGTGCAAGCGCCCAGACACCCCTCGGCTGATGCAGTGACGCAGTGACTCCAAATGACTTGAAACCCTCAAAAACATATATATATACAAGGTTTCAACGCAAAACTGAATCTAAGGTTGATTGATAAAATGCCTCTTTTTTCAGCTAAACATGGAAACAGGCAATGTAAGTAGACTTGAAGACCCCGAAGACCTATACATAGCAGGTTTTAAGTCATTTAACTGAAAATAAGAATGACTTAGCAAAATTGATAAAATCTAGATGGCCGCAATAGCCTGGTTTTCGGTCGCAAATTAAAACGCACAATGCCACTAGACTCACAAACTCCGAAAACTTTTATATACCATGTTTCAAGGCTCTATTATAAATTACGGGGATAAAATAAAAATACTGTGCAAGCACTCAACACACCTCGGCTGATGCAGTGACTCAAAATGTCCACACATTTGACACAACTGCTTACAATACGCTATGCCAATAATCGAAGATCAATGATAAAATCAAGATGGCAGCTATAGCCACGGTTTGGATCGCACATGAAAACGGACAATGCCTATAGATTCGTAGACCCCGAAAACCTATATATGGCAGCTTTGTTTCTAGGCATTTAATCGAAAATAAAAACGATTTATTAAAATTGATCAAATCAAGATGGCCGCTGTAGCCTCGTTTTCACTCCCACACGAAAACGAGCAATGCCAATGGATCACAGACCACGAAAACATATATAATACCATGTTTCACGGGAATTTCGCAAAAAAAATAAGTAGAAACAAAGCGGCCGGCCATTTTTGGTTATCGGTGGAAGGCAGAAAATCTAATCAGGTCATCTCCATACTCATGGGTAACTTCACATAAAAAATTAATAATTATTTTTCAAGTTATAGCGTTAACAATAATTTGTTTGAAACTTTGACCTTGACCTTTCATCTCGGGTAAAAAAAAATTGCAAAAAGGGTTGAATTTTTGTATGAATTATGAATTCAATATGTTGCACCATGTTGGTGTAGTACTAAGCCAAAGCTGGCGCGTGTGGCGGGCGACGGCGGAGCAAGAAGGGGACAACAAAACCCTTCGGGCCCAGGGGTAAACTAGAAAGAGTTGTTCGGAAACGAACACGAAAACAGCCCTCCATTATTGCCAGTCGGCAATTTACAATTTGATATAGTTCAGCAAACTTTCTAGGGGGTTTATTTTATATTACCTCTTTAGCTATTATGCAAGATTCCCGAGATAATGAGAAAAATACCGTGCAAGCACTCAAATACCCCTCGGCTCATGCAGTGACTCTATATATGCCAGGTTTCAAGGCAATTAATTGAAAATAAGAACGTTTTATTAAAATTGATAAAACCAAAATGGCCGCCGCAGCTTAGTTTTCGGTCTCACATGAAAACGGACAATACTAATAAACTCACAGACCCCGACAACCTATATATATACCAGGTTTTGAGGGAATTTAAAAAAAAACAAGATTAAAAAAAATTAGTCGCCAGGTGGCGGCCATTTTGATTATCGGTGGAAAGCTGAAATTCTAATCAGGTCATCTCTATACTCATGGGTAACTTCACATAAAAAAAATTGGAAAGATTCAATAATTATTTTTCAAGTTTTCGCGTTAACAAGGAATTATTAAATTAAAAAATCAAGATGGCCGCCATAGCCTCGTTTACAGTCGTACACTAAAACGGACAATACCAATAGACTCGCAGACCCCGAAAACCTACATATATCAGGTTTCGAAGGAAATCTGAAAAAAAAGTAAAAAAAAAATTAATCGTCAGGTAGCGGCCATTTTGATTTTCGGTTGAAAGCTGAAAAGCTAATTAGGTCATCTCCATACCCATGGGCAACATCACATAATATTTGGAGAGATCGAATAATTATTTTTCAAGTTATCGCGTTAATAAGGGATTTTGTAATTAAAAAATAAAGATGGCAGCCATAGCTTCGTTTTCGGTTGCACGCGAAAACGAGTAATACCAACAGACTCGCAGACCCTGAAAACCTATATATACCAGGTGGCGGCCATTTTGATTATCGTTGGATAGCTGAAAATCTAATCAGGTGATCTCCATACTCATAGGTAACTTCACGTAAAAAGTTGGAGAGATCCAAAAATAATTTTTCAAGTGATCGCGTTGACAAGATTTTTTTAAAATCTTTGACCTTGACCTTTGACCTATGACCTTGGGTAAAAAAAAAGTGCCGGGAGGGGTTGAATGTTTGTATGAATTATGAATTTAATCTGTTGAGCCATGTTGGTGTAGTAGCCAGAAGAGTGTGCGGCGGCGACGGCGCACGAAGGGCACGACAATACCCCTTCAGGCCCAACGGGCCGAGGGGTAAAAAAACAATAAAAAATGACGGCCAGTCGGCCATTATGGACTTTATTTCTGCGAAATTTGTCAAGGGTTATCAAAGTGTGAGTCCTTACATTTTGTTGAGTTCTATGCATGGTCCAGATATTTTGCTTTGTTTTGAGTTACGTAAATATCACAAAATTACTCAAATTAAAAATGGCCACTAAAAGGCCATTTTTGAATCGTTTGCTCCTAAAAGTTAATCAGGTCATTGGCTGAGATTGCTGTGCATATCTGCCAAATAAAAAGATCTGCTGGAAACTTTTTCCTGAAACACGCTAACAAAATGTCACCAAAAATTCCGAGGTGATATGTGATGGCTATGTGAAGTATGAGGAAGTAGAAGTTGATATATCAGCTATCATGCGAATTGCCGAGATAATGAGAAAAACAATTAAAAATGGCAGACTGGCGTCCATTTTGGATTTTATTAGTGCGAAATTTGTCATGGGTTATCATTGTGTGAGACCTTACATTTTGTTTTATATTCATGGTCCAGCTATTTTGCATTTTTTTGGGTAAATATCACAAAATTACGCGAATTCAAAATGGCCGCTAAACGGCAATTTTGAAATTGTTTGCTCTCAAAAGTTAATCGGGTCATTAGCTGACCTAGGTAGCTGAGCATATTTGCCAAATTAAAAGATCTGATGGAAACTTTTCTCCTGAAACGCGCTAACAAGCATTTCTTCGTTAGTGGCCGTAGTAAAGGAAGGGTTGATGATATGGGGATCAAAATTATGTCACAAATGAAAACGAATATCTGCGGCGGCGGAGGCGGACTGTGTGTAATACAGAAAGTAGCCCGCCTCCGCGAGGGCTGCTTAAAAAGCTAAAAAAAAGTGGTCGCCTTTACCTTTGACTTTCGTTAAAAAAAATTGCCAGAGGGGTTCAATGTTTGCACAAATTATGCATGAGAACGGACAAAGCAGACCCCGAAAACCCAAGGATATATCACAAGTCGACAAAAATGTTTAGACACCTTTATCCGTGGAAAGCTGAAGATCAAATCAGGTCATCTCCATACTAATAGTTAACTTGACATGAAAAAATTGAGATCCAATAAAAAAATGTCAAGTTATCGTGTTAACAATAATTACGTACGGCGGGCGACGGGGCACGAAGGGGACGACAAAACCAGAGGGGTTGCATGTTTGCACAAATTATAAATGAGAACGGACAAAGCACCACTAGACTCACAGACCCCAAAAACCTATGGATACATATTATAAGTCGACAATTCTTTTAAGCCGCCTTGATCCGTGGAAAGCTGAAAATCTAATCAGGTCATCTCCATACTCATGCCATGGGTAACTTCACATCAAAAAAATATTTGAAATCGTTCGCTCCCAAAAGTTATATTAGGTCATTGGCTGACATAGCTGAGCATACTTGCCAAATCAAAAGAATATGTGATGGAAACTTTTTCTTAAAACCTGTTAACGAGCATTTCTTTGTTAGTGGCCGTAGTAATTAAAGGGTTGATGATAGGGGGATCAAAATGTCACCCACAAAATTCCCCAGTGGTATGTGATGGCCATGTAAAGTATGAGGACGCAGAAGTTGATAGAGTAGTATATATTTAGAAAACAAATAAATGTGGCGGCAGAATACAGTAAGCAGTCAGCCTCGGCAAGGGGTGATTAATTTTTATCTAAATGTAATCGCCCCCAACACTGGTCTTCACCATTGGGTGGATAATTGATAAACAGGGGGCGTGGTGGGTTCGGGGGCTCGCCCCCAATATTTTTTTGGCATATTTAGGCCAATTTGGGGGACTTTAAATAATTTGCCCACAAAAGGGGTGGGCGTGTGGCCCCTCCCCCCCCCCTCTATGGATCCAAAAGGGGTGGGCGTGCGCCCCCTGTGCACTGCCCCTCCCCTTTGGATCCGCGCCTGATAGTTGGCAGTATTATGTATTTTGCACCCACAATCCTACATAGAAAGCAGCAAAGATTTTGTTAGATCTGTAAATCTTGTGAATTACGAATAAAAATTACAGATGTGGATAAGTTCTGAATATAAAGTACGTAGCATTTATATGTTCAAAGGTAGTTATATTTTGTTACATAGCAGAGCTTAATTTAACTGAAGGTAAAATATTTGGGACCCAGCAGGGCCACTAGCCAGATAAACGTGATAACCTGTGGCTAAATCTGGGGGGGGGGGCAAAAAATGATTGATAACATTGCCCGTGTCATCAATAAAACAAGCTGCAGGGGGGCTTACAGTCTTCCCCAGTCAAAATTTTACTGGACAGTACGTCCTGTAAACTTTTATCAGACCAAAACAATTTCGGAATTCCAGGTGGTAAATAGTTGATTCTTACCTTGTGATCACAAAAACTGACAGAAAAATAATACCGAGATTGTAAGTCCAACAGAGCTCGCTATTTTGCAGGACCTCCCTGTCTGACGTTATTAGGAAAGACTGTGCCTATACTGACTGTAGTCCTATATCTCCTTTTTGAAGGGGTCATCCATGCCCCAACACATTATTATCAGATGGCTCTGCCAATATTCTGGTGGCCAGAGCCCCCCCCCCCCAAAAAAAAAAATCGAGCACTGCATATTCAGATTAATATTAAACATAACAATATTTTGATGGTATACACTATTTAAGAAAGTATCCTACCAATAACCACTTTGAGAAAAACAAAATCCTTAAAAGATTTTTCCTTTTTTCCGTTCGACTGAGTATTGTGAAAAGAATCAGTTTGTCATGAGCTCTCTCATTGTACCGCGCATTTTTCTCCCAATACTGGTACATAGATTTAGCAAAGTTGCTAAATAAGTCACCTGAAAAAAAATGTGTACTATTAAACATGTTAAATGAATAAATAAATAATCATTAATGCAACTCAATCAGACCAAAATCATCAATCTTTTGGCTCCTTGAATGGTTAGGTTTTAAAAAATTACACCAAGGAATATAAAAATTTATTTGTTATTATATTTTGGCTGCCATTTGAAATTTTAGGCTTTCAGAAATTCCGCTCATACTTTTCCGCAAGGCATGGGGGCTGTTTTTTTTAATTTTATAAAATCATCGAACCCAACTTCGATAGCAATGGTCACGAAATTACCACATAGAACCAAACTAATTTGACAGGGAACTTGACTAGATTATAATAACCATACATCAATCTGGGTTACTACCGTTGCACATTAGAGTATGAAGATTTACTGCCTTGAAACAATTCACGTCCACACTCATCATTCACACATAGCAAAAATGCTTGACATCATCCAGATTTTAAAGCAAGATGCTGTTTCTGATTAGTCATGCGACAAGGGCGGGGCCATGGTGCAGTGGTTAAAGCTGCCTGCTTGGAAAGTCAGGGATCGCGGGTTCGAGCCCCACTCTGGCCTTCAAGTTTCAAAGAAACAATATGTTTCTTCCCCGCTCCCTCGTGATGATTCAATAGTGTGGGGAACCTCAGTCACCAAGAGGTAGCGTGCTCGGCCTCAGACAGCCAGGACTCGAATTTTGCAGCCTTTGTCTAGATGGCAGTGTCATCTCATTCATCTGATCATCTTCAGGAGCTTCTCCTGGTCCGGTTTAGGATATGTGCACAAAGGTGGCCTAAAACCCCATTAATTTCGTTTGAATTCAGTTATGTTACAACGATGAGAAATGTGTATATTATGGTAGTAGATTACTGTTGTATATTACTACTATGGTAAACCTATATTTCTCATAGTATACAGTGGATTGTTTCCTTTACCACAGTAACAAAACACGGTCAATATACATAGTGTATGGCGGCCATTTGGCAAAAATGGTGACCATTTTTTGGCAAATGGCTTTTTAAATTATGTAATAATTATGTACTAAACCCCTATAATCACTTCAGTTCAAATTAAGTACTGTTTTATACAATATCAGCTAATCCTAACCCCCCTGACTGGACTATACCCGGGTATAGTCTGGACTATACCCTAGGTATAGTCTGGGAGCTCCGAGACTATACCCCAGGGTAATACCGTATACTCTGGGAGCTCCCAGAGTATACCCTACAAGCCCAGACTATACCCCAGTGGGGTGAAGTCTGGGAGATAGGGGTAATATACTCTGGGAGATAATATCTCTGACTTACAATCAGTTATCGATATAACATCTGAGGACTATATCTAATATCTGAATAACCCTGAGGGCCTCTGAGGACTAGACTTATGTCCCTATGTTAACCTTCTCATGGCTAGAGTATGTCTCGTGTATATGTCTCATGTATTAACCTTCTGGTGGCTAGAGCATCACATGCATGCTCATTGATTAACCTTCTGAGGGCTAGACAGCTAGATAGCTAGAGGTCTCATTTATTACGGTACCCCCCCCCCCCATGGAGGCTGCATTATCACATGTCTTACATGTCTAGCTAATCTAGCTAATTAATTGGTGTGCCCCAAATGATTTGGCGCACACCAAATAATTAAAATAACTAATTGGTGCGCACCAATAACTATTTGGTGCGCACCAAATTGTACTGAAAGTATTTAATTGGTTTGCAGCAAATAAGTTAATGCATGAGAAAACTTCACAAGTGATACTCTAGCCATCAGAAGGTTAAGATGGGAGACATAATTTTAAGGTAGTCTAGCCCCAGAAGATTAATGCATGAGGCATGTGATCGGATGCTCTAGCCACCAGAAGGTTAACATAGAGGTCTTAAGATAGTCTAGTCTACAGAGGGTTAACACATGAGACATGTCATACTCTAATCATCAGAAGATTATTATGGAAGGCATGTGATAGTCGAACACTCAGAGGGTTAATGCGCGAGACACGTGATACCTCAGCCTCCAGAGGGTTAATACATACAACAAGTAGTTCCACAGAATACATTTTTAATGATGCAATAAAAAAGTAAATAGAGTGCTATTTTTTTTTTTTTATTGGAATTATAATTATATACAAATTAATTAATGGCCAAAACTGCATGTAGACTATTTACCCAATTAGTGCTGGTAACTTTGGCCAATCCCTGTAGCCCATGAATCTGTATATGTATGTGTAAAAAGTATTTGTAATTTTTTTCAATCCTTTTTGGAGAATATTGCCTAAAAAGCTAATCTTAATTTGCAATTCTCGGATCAATACTGGTAGTTTATCTATTTCACAGGCCTGCAATAAAAGTCACAAGATTTAGGATACTAGGAGCACATGAAATTCTAATCAATTATACAAAAAACACAGCTTTCCCTCGGTGTACTCACCTGTGTAGGTTCTATAAACACATTTGTTTAATGAGTTGACATTTATTGTAAATGATATTTTTTCAGTATACTTAGTTTTTTTGAGAATTTAATTGAAAAAACTATAGTGTCCTCAAAATCACAATCAGACCGTGATCTGGCTGGTTCCTGTAATTAGGAGAAACAATCCTGTAAAAACAGTATACAACCCTCTAATCACAAGCCTCAACAAGAATAATTAATTTGTATATACATTTAGACTAGATGTCAACCGGATATATTAATTTGATTATCAGTTCAGTGTATTCATGCAGTTAGCATTTGCAGTATAATTGTGTATTAAATTTAATGATATATATACCGTACTGCAGTAGTACTGCTGACTGTATTGTTGTAGCCACGAGTCTTTTAATTGCATTTTTCTCCATTCCACAAGTTTATTTTTTTATCATTATCTTTCACCAGTTTATATACTTAATGATATTCAACTTCACTGCATGTACGAATAAATAAGTTTTGGTGGTCATTTTGATACCCTGTAAAATAATATTAGGCAATAAATAAGCGTGCAGGGTCAATTTTCATGGAAAAATACTCATTTTTTAATCTTTTCCCCCCTACCCCCCATTGATTTAGTGAGCTGTAAGTATTATCCTGGTCTAAAAGGTTAATTGAATGACACAGCATTCAATGGAGCGCAAAATTACCTTTATTTTGATATATTTAAAAAATATTGGATAATTTTTTATTAAAAGCCGGCAATTTAAAGACAAAATATGTCTTTTCGGGCCATTTTTGTCGCCTTTTTCTCGTGTTTGCGTAAAATGACCTTTTCAGACTTTTCGAACGCGCATAACTTTTTCTAAAATAATTTTTTTCACATAAAAAAAAATATGTTTTTTTTCTGGAAACAGGTAAATTGCTCTGAAATAGTCATTTTTATCCTCACATTTATCCATTTTCTTTTAAAGCGTCGCAAAAAGTGCCGATTTTGTCATTTTTTCATGACAAAGTCGAAAAATGGAACACGCGAAATGAATATAATAGGGTTTTTGAAGTGTTATATTTTTTTTCAATTTTTTTCTGATCAATTTTTTTTCTTTTTTTTCTCAAAATATGCCAACCAGAGATGACGTACAGTGAAAATTAGTGATTTGAAAAAACTATTTGTATAGAACTGAAAAGATACGGTGAAAATGGGACAAATTTTTGCCATAACTTTTTTAATTATTCATCCGATTAAAAAAACTGAAACAGTTTTGCAAATCGCATGGAAGTCTAGGCTCCATTTTTGGATTGAAAAAAATACCCATTTTGTCAAATAAATTTTTTGGCCTGGCCACCCTACCTATATGCCCTAAGGGAGCCCACTATAGACATAGCATATCATTCCAGCAAGCACAAAACATTTGTAAAACATTTGACATGATTTGTACAACGTCGGCCCAACGTCTTCACTGTTGGTCCAACTGACCAACATAACTTCATAGACATAGGCTAGCCTGCTAAGTCATAACATTGTACAAATGTTATACAACTGTTTTGTGTTCGCGGGGATTATCCAATCAAATCAGGTGATTATTTTAGAATAGACTCGACTCTAACGTAGACTAGTCTGATAAACGAGCACTCCCAGTCAATAGTCAGTTTGAATCCACAGCGAGAATAGAGTAGGGCGGCTAGACCTAAAAATAAAATGGCGCCTTCTTCCCGGCCATGACTCGCATGAGCATGCCGCCGCAATTTTTAAATCGGCGATTCAAAGCACACCGCAGCTTTTCAAGCTACAAAATATATATCACAATGAACTATGAAACACTTGCTTTACTATTGACTTACCTTGAGCAGTGTTGAGCTACTAGAGGTCTGTTCTTCCTTAGAAAATACGATAAAAGTACGATAAATGCAGGTGCGCCTGGACTAGCCTAGTTCCTGGCCCGCGAGCGAGGGCCTAGAATCAGTCATTTTGTGGCCATTTTTCGGATAACCACAAAATAATTGCAACAGAAATTTTTTCACTGCAAAAGGTCTCCTTAGTATCCCTAGAAAGACATATCTAAACTTTACTCCGATTGATAAATGGGAAATATATTTTTTGAGGTACAAAGAAAGGGGTCTTTTTTCGTATTTTCTGGTGTCATTTTACATTTACCGCAAATCAAGTAATGGTCATTGAAGACACAATTTTGGTAACTAAGCTTACTTTTCGACTCTTCATAGTAATCACACCATGCCAGATACTTGAGGAGATATGAATAAGAAGAAATGAGAAAAAAGGTTCTAAATTTGAATTAAAATTTGGTGTAATACTAGCTAATTTGAAATAAATTTTCTCCGATTATAAATACTTAAAATTAGGCCTACATACAGATATTTTAGTCCAATCATTTTCTGGCTATTTTCTGGATAACTACAAAGAAAATACAACATTTTTTAACGGAATATATGTGGTTGAAGTCTTTAGTGTTTGTAAATAATACTACAATACGGAAAGAGGAACTGTGTTATCTGGTGTTTTTTTAAAATGGTCGTGTTTTATACGCAAAACAGTTTTTCAACATTTGATATGATTAGTATTTTTTTCAGATGTTTTAAATAAATAAAATAAAAAATAACTGACAAAACTTTTAAAATAATCATTTATTTAAAATTGATATCAAATTTTTTTCAATAGTTTTTAAAAATTAAAAACACAATTTTTTTTCTTCGGACTCTTTATCGGAGTCGTTATCTTCATTTAGAGGAGAAGCCGAATTCAAACTTTACATCCTCCACATGCATAAATGAACATTGTAGTCCGTTTTTCTTACATGTGCACCTGCCAGTACTGCAACCGGCTTTGCAATTGCACCTGATTATCTCCATTAATTTTATGGGTGCAGGTGACAGAGAAGTCTGGATCCTTGATCTTTCAGTCCCATTTAAATTTTTCTGGCACAAGTCTGCTTGCACAGTCTTTCCAGTCTTGAGGCTGACCATGTACAGTCTGACAGCCTACTTGTTCACAAAATCGCATATAGCGGAGTGCGTCAAGAGCTTCATTTCGCTTTCCTCTCCGCCCCTCCAGCACTGATTCTCATGTTGTAAACAACCTCCCTGGTACATCCAGCACCTGTTGCTCCTGTTGTTAACAGCCTCACTATAGCCCCTCCAGGACTGTTTCTCTTGTCCTCCAATACTGTTTCTCTTGTTTTTAACAGCCTCCCTGGCCCATCCAATTGTGTTGCTCCTGTTGTTAACAGCTTCATTGCCCCGTGCAATACTGTTGTTTATGTTGTTAAGTCCCTGGCTTCTCAAGCACTGTTCCTCCTTCTGTTACCAACCTCCCTCGCCCCTCCAGCACTGATTCTCATGTTGTAAACAACCTTCCTGGTACCTCCAGCACTGTTGCTCCTGTTGTTAACAGCCTCTCTGGCCCCTCCAGCACTGTTGCTCCTGTTGTTAACAGCCTCTCTGACCCCCCCCCCCCCGAAATGTTGCTCCTGCTGCTTACAGCCTCTCTGGTACCTCCAACACTGTTGTTCCTGTTGTTAACAGCCTCACTAGCCCCTCCAGGACTATTTCTCTTGTCCTCCAATACTGTTTCTCTTGTTGTTAACACTCTCCCTGGTCCATCCAATTATGTTGGTCCTGTTGTCAACAGCCTCTCTGCCTCCCCCAGCCCTGTTGCTCGTGTTGTTAACAGCTTCTCTGGCTCCTCCAATGATGTTGCTCCTGCTGTTAACAGCCTTTCTGTCCCTCCCCCCCCCCCCCAGCCCTGTTGCTCCCGTTGTGAGCAGCTTCCCTGGCTCCTCTAATACTGTTGCTCCTGTTGTTAACAGCCTCTATTGCCCCTCCAGCACCTTTTATCCTGTTGTTAATAGTTTCCATGACCCCTCAAGCACCGTTGCTCTTGTTGTTAGCAGCCTTCATGGCCCCATCTAATGCTGTTGCTCCTGCTGTTAACAGCCCTCTGGCCCCTCAAATGCTGTTGCCCATGTTGTTTTACAGCCTCCATGACCCTCTAATACTGTTGCTCTTGTTGTTAACAGCCTCTCTGGCCCCTCCAGCCCTGCTTCTACTGTTGTTATCAACCTTTATGGCCCCTCCAATACTGTTGCTCCTGTTTTTAACAGCCTCCCTTGCCTCAACCGCTCTGTTTCTCCTGTTGCTAACAGCCTCCCTGGCCCCTCAAATGCTGTTGTCCCTGTTGTTAACAGCCTCCATGACATTCCAATACTGTTGCTCCTGTTGTTAACAGCCTCTCTGGCCCCTCCAGCCCTGTTTCTACTGTTGTTAGCAGCCTTTATGGCCCCTACAATACTGTTGCTCCTGTTGTTAACAGCCTCTCTGGCCCCTCACATGCTGTTTCTCTTGTTGTTAACAGCCCCTCCAGCCCTGTTCCTGCTGTTGGTAACAGTCTCCCTGTCCCCAGCATTCTTGCTCCTGTTTTTAACAGCCTCCCTTGCCTCAACCGCACTGTTTCTCGTGTTGCTAACAGCCCCCCTGGCCCCTCCAATGCTGTTGCTCCTCATGTTAACAGCTCTCTGGTCCATCCAATGTTGTTGCCCCTGTTTTTAACAGCCTCTCAGTCCCCTCTCGCCCTGCTACTCAATGTTGTTAACAACCTCTCTGGTCTCCAACACTGTCAGGCATACCAAGCATACGGTTTGTCGTAACAGTTAAAAATAATTCATCAAAATGTTTTTTATGTCTCTACTTTGTTTTCAATTTGAGAATAATATGTATGCTAAAAATAGCATAAGTGGTAGACTCTTTCTGGGCAAAAATTATTTTTCTAATTTGATCATATAATAAGTTACAGAATTTATTTTTATTTGTCCGAACTAACCCCGATCCAGGGTTGCAAATTCATCTGTAAGTTTCACTAGCCCAGAACGAAACTAGCCCTTACCATCATTTTAGCATACATTAGCCCTTACAATATTGACGGCGATCTCCCCTATGGCTAAATGACGGCCCCATTGTCTTAGTTTCCGCATTACATCGTCTCCTTGGATATTAACGTGTGTATCTGCCACTTTGTGAAGTGGCAGACACGTCTTTTCATATCCAAAGAGATGATATGTAAAATTGTCTAAATATATCTGAATACTTAACTAGGCTTTGTAATCAAAAACTCATAAAAAACTGGCTAAGAATTGACCGAAAAATCTGCTAAATTAATAATTATGATCATTCACCACGGTTAACGTGAATCCGATTATTAGCCTACGGTAAAATTATGTATTTCGACCCATAGACCTCTGAAATAACATAAAAACATTCAGAAAAAATTGTAATCATGGCATTCGTGTTGCTAGATATCTAGATTATCCAAATCAATATTAAAATCAATTTGGGCATCAAAACTCGACGAGTAACCTGACCATTTGGGGTACTATCTGGACATTTATTTTGAGCGCTATGGTCGCCCATTTTGGATTTTACGTGACCTATATCTCGGACAACCTTGATTGTTTTTTTATTAAATAGTTAATACTTTATTCAGGATGCGAAAATACCTAATTGAAAGCCACCACGCGATCTGATTTTGGAATTATCAGTGGTAGAATTTTGTCATTTTAAATTGAAAAGGTATACATGTAGGCGTACTTTTAAGTTTTTATATCGGAGAAAATCTCTTTCAAATAAGCTAGTATTACACCAAATTGTAAGTAATATTTAGAACATTTTTCTCATTTTTTTCTCATTTATATCTTCTAAATGTATGTGGTATGGTGTGATTATTATGAAGAGGCAAAAAATGGTCTTAGTTACAAAAACTGACTCTTTAATGACCACTAGTTGATTTGCGGTAAATGTAAAATGACACCAGAAAATACGACAAACGACACCTTTCTTTGGACCTCAAAAAATGTATTTCCCATTCCTCCATCGGAGTAAAGTTTTGATATGTTATTCTAGGGATACTAATAAGACGTTTTGCAGTGAAAAACCTTATGTTGCAATTATTTTGAGGTATAATGATAAAATGACTGGACTATAACGGAAGTCAACATTTTCATATCATGACTTGCATTTTTCACATACCGATCAAAGGCACCAGCGCGCAAATCTCCGCGCTGGGTAAAAACAAATGGCGATTACTACGCTGTTTTGACAGTAACAATCTGTTGAAGCAAAAAAAAAAGTCGCTCGGATGCACAGAAGTTAAATGCCTTCGTTTCGTTGACAAATCTTGAGTATTTTTGCGTAATAAGCAGATTGTGAAATGTTGCTTTTGGATGGACATGTGACCCTAAATTGATCTGGCTTGCCCAGAATGCAATGGGTCACGGATGGGGCTACTTCATTTTTGCTACGTCAATTCTTTTTTTTACACCCCTGTTATATAGTGGCTCATCCATAGGCTTACCAACACACCCTGTGTCCGTTCGTAGGTCTAATTCTTTACAATGTACGTTAAGTCAGTGGAAATCCTCTTTTACGGAATGACGGGTTCCCTTTGACAGCTATGATCATAACACTGTCGTAACCGCGCCGACCAGGGCTAGCCCTAATCCAGTAAGGGGTCTTGTCAAGTTAAAAAAATCCGAAAAAACTCGGCTTGGCCATACACCACCCGCCCACACACCCTATCATTTTTTTTTTTGGGGGGGGGGGGGCGAAACATGTAGGCCAACAAAAAAAAAACCCGAGCTGGGGCTTGACCCACCCTCCCAGTTCCGCGTACGATATTCCAAATGTCATAGGTCCCTACTGTAGGCCAAATGTTATACTCTATTTAACATTGATTAGGGCCTATATTTAAATATGTTTTTAAAATATAATTAAAATATTGAACATAAAATAATTTCACCTGAAAGGTAGGAAAAATGTTTTTAAAACCTTTACATAACATGTCAGGCCAAATGTTATACTCTATATACATTTGATTATATTTAAATATGTTTTAAAAATATCACTAAAATATTGGTCATTTTATAATTTCACCTGAAAGCTAGGAAAACTGTTTTTAAAATATTTACATAACATATCAAGCCAAATGTTATACTCTATATACATTTACTTATACTTGAATATGGTTTTTTTAATATCACTAAAATATTGGACATAAAATTATTTCACCTAAGAGGTAGGAAAAATATTTTTAAAACATTTACATAACATGTCAGGCCAAATGTTATACTCAGACATTTACATAACCAAACTTGGCCGTTTTGAAAATTATGTCCGTTCACTTTAGATATTATCAAAACATTTCTAATATGTTTCCAAATTATTTTATATACAACCACATTAATTTTACATTTGATTATATTTAAATATATTTATAAAATATCACTAAAATATTTGACATAAAATAATTTCACCTGAAAGGGAGGAAAAATGTTTTTAAAACCTTTACATAACATGTCAGGCCAAATGTTATACTCTATATACATTTGATTATATTTAAATATGTTTTAAAAATATCACTAAAATATTGGTCATTTTATAATTTCACCTGAAAGCAAGGAAAACTGTTTTTAAAATATTTACATAACATATCAAGCCAAATGTTATACTCTATATACATTTACTTATACTTGAATATGGTTTTTTTAATATCACTAAAATATTGGACATAAAATTATTTCACCTAAGAGGTAGGAAAAATATTTTTAAAACATTTACATAACATGTCAGGCCAAATGTTATACTCAGACATTTACATAACCAAACTTAGCCGTTTTGAAAATTATGTCCGTTCACTTTAGATATTATCAAAACATTTCTAATATGTTTCCAAATTATTTTATATACAACCACATTAATTTTACATTTGATTATATTTAAATATATTTATAAAATATCACTAAAATATTTGACATAAAATAATTTCACCTGAAAGGGAGGAAAAATGTTTTTAAAACCTTTACATAACATGTCAGGCCAAATGTTATAATCTGACATTTACATAACCAAAATTACACTGTCCCCATTTAAACACTGTCGCGTTACGCTGAAAATCCTGCCCGAGCGGCAGTTTCGTTTAAATGAAACAAGTAACCATTTCATACAGGGGGAGGGTGGTGGAAGGGGTCGGGGAAGGCCACTTGCAGTCGGCATGAATCAGCACACGGCGTAGCAGTGTGTAGCCACACACACTGCTACGGAATGTAAACCAAAATTAACTGTTTTGAAAATGTTGTTTCTTCGCTTTAAATATTATAAAAACATTTCTAAAATGTTGCTAAATTATATTATATACAACCACATTTATTTAACATTTGATTATATTTAAATATGTTTTAAAAATATCACTAAAATATTGGTCATTATATAATTTCACCTGAAAGCTCAGAAAAATGTTTTTAAAACTTTTACATAACATTTCAGGCCAAATGTTATACTATGACATTTACATAACCAAACTTAAATGTTTTGAAAATGTTGTGTGTTTGCTGGCTAGGACTTAAAGCGTCCTGTTTAGCAAAAAAAAACCAAAACTCGCTATGTCCCAATGGTCAAGCTAAATAAAAATCGCAGTGAAAATTTATTTTGTGAGTACGAGGGCTAGATCTGGCTCCCGGCCTATAAGCCACTACAAAGTGATCTGGGCCACCGAAGAAGTGATCACAGCCACTTTTTAAAATATCTAAACGACTACAAAAGTGATCTTGACCTGTAATATTCTAATGTTAGTCCTTAAAAAAGTGATCTCCTTTTATTCTACGCATCATCTCCATGTGCATTATTGCCGTCTTTTAGTTATGTCTCAATGAGTATTGGCAGTTATATGCCTACTAAAAGACGGGATATTATACACATATGCCTGTCTTTCAGTTCTAATTGAATATTGGTCTGTAATTTGTTTAAGTGGGCTTAAAAGTTTAGGCCCACTTGACTGAAAATTTAGCTTTGCGGTGTACCTAAAACTTTAGGCCCATATATAGCCTAATTAGCATTTTTCACGCATGTTTTAATAGGCTTAAAAGTTTACGCCCACGTCTGTGACCATGCACCATTCGCATGGGCTTAAAAGTTTAGGCCCACCTGACTGACAACTTACCTTTCTAGTGGGCCTAAAACTTTAATTTCGAGTCGGAAGTGTCTTCTGTCGGCCTGATAAATGACAAATGGGAGATAATTTAATTTCGAGTCGGAAGTGTCTTCTGTCGGCCTGATAAATGACAAATGGGAGATAATTTTACTTCGAGTCGGAAGTGGTTCTGTCGGCCTGATAAATGACAAATGGGAGATAATTTAACTTCGAGTCGGAAGTGTCTTCTGTCGGCCTGATAAATGACAGCTGACAAAGAAATTCAACTTCGAGTCGGAAGTGTCTTCTGTCGGCCTGATAAATGACAAATGGGAGATAATTTAACTTCGAGTCGGAAGTGTCTTCTGTCGTCCTGATAAATGACAAATGGGAGATAATTTAACTTCGAGTCAAAAGTGTCTTCTGTCGGCCTGATAAATGACAAATGGCAAGGAATTTAACTTCGAGTCGAAAGTGTCTTCTGTCGGCCTGATAAATGACAAATGGGAGATAATTTAATTTCGGGTCGGAAGTGTCTTCTGTCGGCCTGATAAATGACAAATGGGAGACAATTTAACTTCGAGTCGGAGGTGTCTTCTGTCGTCCTGATAAATGACAAATGGGAGATAATTTAACTTGGTATCGGAAGTGTCTTCTGTCGGCCTGATAAATGACAGATGGCAAGGAATTTAACTTCGAGTCGGCAGTGTCTTCTGTCGGCCTGATAAATGACTGATGGCAAGGAATTTAATTTCGGGTCGGAAGTGTCTTTTGTCGGCCTGATTAGTGACAAATGGGAGATAATTTAATTTCGAGTCGGAAGTGTCTTCTGTCGTCCTGATAAATGACAAATGGGAGATACTTTAACTTCGAGTCGGATATGTCTTCTGTCGCCCGCAGAAATAACCATAATACATGTAATTGATCAGTGTCGGAATTGTCTGTTGTCGGCGGAGTAATAATCCCTTAAATATTATATATATATATATATAATATAATTTCCAGGAGCCGGAAGTGTCTTCTGTCGGCCTGATAAATGGCCGATGGCAAGGAATTTACCTTCGAGTCGGAAGTGTCTTCTGTCGGCCTGATAAATGACAGATGGCAAGGAATTTAACTTCGAGTCGGAAGTGTCTTCTGTCGGCCTGATAAATGACTGATGGCAAGGAATTTAACTTTGAGTCAGTAGTTTCTACTGTCGGCCTGATAAATGACAAATGGGAGATAATTTAACTTCGAGTCGGAAGTGGCTTCTGTCGGCCTGATAAATGACTGATGGCAAGGAATTTAACTTCGAGTCGGAAGTGTCTTCTGTCGGCCTGATACATGTCAGATGGCAAGAAATTTAATTTTGAGTCGGAAGTGTCTTCTGTCGGCCTGATAAATGACAAATGGCAGATAATTTAACTTCGAGTCGGAAGTGTCTTCTATCGGCCTGATAAATGACAGATGACAAGGAATTTATATATATATAATATATAAATGATATATCGTCGTTGTCAAGGTAATAATGCGTATGTGGCATTTTGGCGAAAATTACTTTTTGATGCCACTATATGCATTGATACTTGCGTATGTATTGCGTATGTATTTTTTTTGGTCAGACACGTTGTCCGTAATAAAGTGTATGTGTACTTAACAGATAATCCCGTGGAGGATATTGGCCGTAATATTGCGTATGTGTATTAAATACGACACATACGCAGAATTACGGACACGGCATCCAATGTGCATTGTCTTTTATCCACATACGCAGAATAAATGTCTGTAATATTGCGTATGTATATTGAAGATGACACATACGCACAATTACGGACAGGATCTATGGATTCAATACATGTTGATACAATGTTGGATCGGCATCTAGGAAGCATTGGCCCAACACCTAATCTATGGCTCGTGTTTGATGGGAAGCATCCATTTGGGTAGTCTGTTCATCCACATACACAGTATTACATGTCCCTAATATAGGGCTTAACCAGCATATCTAGGTCAATCCTGCATCTAGGTAAATCCTATATCCACCCATAAAAAATCTAAAGTCAAACAGTGGGCAAATAATCAAACACTTGTTATAACAATGGATTTGGAAAGCGTACTTTTGGTCCCATTCATTCTTGCTTCTACGTCGTACTATAATGTGAAGTTGCAATTACATGATTTTTCAATTTTCTCTTAATGATAACATGTTACTATACGATTGGCTTGAGAGAGAAGGTGGTGTTACAAGTAACGATTGGTTTCATGCATTGCTGATTATATAAATTTCAAGGATCACAAATTTAAAGACATTATTCTAATTTCGGATGATTGTGGTTATCAGAACAGAAATAAAGTACATATATTATGCCCTCACAAACAAGACGCCAAACGGCCACCAAAATCCGGCCACCCCGCCCGCATGGTACATATTTTACAGGGTGCATCCTTCCCTGAACTCTCACATTCTGTTTTACAGTAATCTATCTAGCACTGTTTGCCATGTATATTGCAAATTGGGCGGAGGCCCTGGGGTAGTGGTTAGCACCGCTGCCTTTCACGCCAGAGTTCGGGATTCGGTTCCTGGTCTCGGCGGTTTGAAAGAAACAAAAAATGTTTCTTCCCCATCCACGTGTGCAAGTCAGTATTGTGGGGAGCCTCCGTGACCGAGAGGTAGCGTGCTCAGCCTCAGACCGCCAGGGCTTAAATTTCGAATCCTGTGTCTGGAGGACAATGTCATCTCAATCATCTCACCATCCTCAGGAGGTTCTCCTGGCCCAGTTTAGCCTATATGTGCACAAAGGTGGCCTAAATCCCGATTCATCTCATTTGCCATGTATATTACAGATATTAAAGTCAATGATGGTCGCAAGTCCGCCAGTTTTTTATTTTTTCTATAGAAATCGTCTTGCTAACTGGCATAGTTTTCCCGATATTACCTATATTGAAGTCAATAATGCTCTCAAGTTGGCCATTTTGCATTTGATCGAGTTGATATTTTTCAGGATATATCTCTACCTGAAACCGCACATTTTTATATTTTGTTTTATGGTACTCAGTAATGTTCTAGCTAACTGGCACGGTTTGTCATATACAACTGTAGGCCTACCAGACATATTAAAGTTAATATGGACGATAGTCAGCCACTTTGAATTTGGTCGAGTTGAAATTTGTCAGGTGATATCCCTCCATGAGACCGCACATTTTGTTTTATAGTAATGGTGGAAGGACCGTACATTTTTTTAATAGTAATAGCTTAGCTATCTGACACGACTTGCTAGATATCAGGCATATTAATGTTAATCGAAGCCGATGGTCGGCCATTTAAGTAAGTCAAATTTAATAAACCCCTAAAGGCCTATCTACACCCTATGATGCATGTGTGTGTGCACAATTCAATAAATCCCTCCATGGGTTTCCGAGATCTGCTCCGGAAACTAAATTCGGACAGACAGATGGACGGCCGGAACAACACGGACATCCGAGGCGACGCCATAACCTCCCGCCCCTACTTCGTCGGGCGGGGTATAAAATGAAGGCGGCTCGTCCTCAACAACCATGAGGTAAAATATGTAGAATAATCATTCTTTAAGAAGTACGAATCGCTTTCGTCTACCTTCATGTCTATCAGACCAGGTTCAAACAGTGACGACCACATCGTGACCGCGAAATACGACTTCCCATTCTCAGCAAACACGAGACATCGACCCAATGCTGGACCAATGTTGTGCCACCGACTACAACCCAACATTGGTCCAACATTGGGTCGATGTCTCGTGTTCGCTGGGATCATAACTTAAGACATACTGATGATTTTCAACTACTTGCACATGGGCGCAATATTAACATAGACAAATAGGCCTAGTAGGCCTATAGGAGAATACCACCGGTATGTTGATTAAAATTTAAATATCGATATGCATTTCTTACCTGTCTAGTTGGGTGACATGTATGATTGAGAAATGTATTTCTTTGTGCACATTTAGCGGTAAGGTGCATTTTTTCCTAATTTTTTTATTTAAGAAATTGTATTTACAACTTAATTAGCGGCAAATCTGTCAACCATGCTATAATGTATAATCTGATAATAAGCCGACAAGAACCACGTTTTCGCCACAGTAAGGCCTTCACAATTTATTTTAATATCGGAAAAGGTTTCTTGATTATTTGACCGAGAAAATGCTTGATCCTAGTGATCACCGATTTTTTGATGATTTCAGCCTGGGCCAGTCCCTTTAATAAACTTTAAAAAATAGAACAAATTATCTGACATATTATGTTTCATCTACTTCGAAATCAAATGACACATTAAGTCACCACATTGAGTTTCTAAAACATAATGTTGTTGTCACGTTTACTAGCTGCTTACTGTTGCATATGATAATTTTTAATTGTTTTGACCATAATACACCAAAAAAGGACTTTTTTCAGCCAGCCAGAAATACAGCTATAATCATGCGTTTACTGAAGTAATACGGAGCTCATGGGGATAATACTGCGTATGTGTACCGTTTTGGACAAGTATTATTGCGTATGTAGAAAAATCAGTCATGTAATATTGTGTATGTGTTAAAACGGACAAGTAATATTGCGTATGTGTCATTTTTGGACAAGTAATACTGCGTATGTGTTAAAACGGACAAGTAATATTGCGTATGTGTCATTTTGGACAAGTAATACTGCGTATGTGTTAAAACGGACAAGTAATATTGCGTATGTGTCATTTTTGGGCAAGTAATACTGCGTATGTGTTAAAACGGACAAGTAATATTGCGTATGTGTCATTTTGGACAAGTAATACTGCGTATGTGTTAAAACGGACAAGTAATATTGCGTATGTGTAATTTTTGGACAAGTAATACTGCGTATGTGGCATTTTTTTGGACAAAGAGCGTTTTTATAAATGTTATTATAATAACCAGCTTTTAAAAAAAACTAAAACAACTAGAAATCAGCATTTCAGTTCAATTTTTGTGAAAGCTGGGTCAAAATAAACAGTTTTTCTCGATTATCTCAAATCTATGAAAAACCACATACGCATTATTACCTGGACAACGACGATATATATAATATATATATGATATATATAATAAATATATAATATATATTTATATAATAGATATATATAATATATATATATATATATAATATATATTATTATATGTATTATCCATATTATATTACATTGTCACAGTCTACCTGAAATAAACAGGTAGACTTCTACGTATAGAATTCTACAATATTCGTATTGTTGAATATTTATATACTCAATAATTTGTGTAATTAAAATGGTGCTCCCACTAAAGTTAGTCTATTTTAATGCACAATGCACATTATAACCTATTTACTTTGCAGCTATGACTTCATATAAGAATATTAGGAAACACTAATGATAAATTAATAGTAACAGAAAATATGATTTGTTTGTGTTAGTTTTAACCCTAATCAGCTCACGTCTACAGCGCGGGGACCGTATTTATACATGCAGTGTTCACCAAAGTATATTAATTTAAAAACTTTGTGAAGTTTGTTTTTTGTGTAGCCTCACTTGCACTTTGTTGAATACACTTATTGAATAATGCAAATATTGCCATTCCAAAACTGATATAATATTATGTGTATATTTAAATCTGTGAACATACAATTTACACATCAAACATGCCATTGCTATGGTTTTCATGTGTTTCTTGGAAGAAATGCAATGTTTTAGTTTCAATACTTGTCCCATCCGAGATTTTGGACACTGTCTAGTAAACACAATACGTTCACCTTATATTGTGTTAATGTTGATCCACCGTCTACGACGCTGGTCCCACATAAAACAACCTTAATTTGCTTCACACCTCTTGTTTTCTGGGATGGTCTGTACACCCCCCCCCCCCTCCCCCCCCCTCTCATGAATCCAGATCAGTAGATTCTTCCCGCCAAAGCTCCATACTGTAGGGCAGACGGCGCACGTGCCCTGGGAGGAACACCTTGAAATTCATCCTTATTCAGAATCATGTTATTCTGCGGCTTCTTTTTCTTGAAGACCACGAACACAAAGATGAGACCGATGAGAAATCCAATAGCCACCAGACCTCCGAGACTTGCCATGGCGATGACAAACAGCTCCTCGGTGTCGTCTTTGCTTGGGTTCACATCTCCTGGAACGCCAGCCGTAGTAGTGGATATCACATCGCTGACTTCAGCTGTGGAAGAGATGTAGTGTCTCACAGTGGTTAAGACACTTGAGGTTTCTTTCAGGGTAGATATGTCATTGGCGGCTTGTGTCGTACCCGGTATGTTTCCCGGTGCCGTCGTCATAATGGCTGAAAATGACAAAAGTATTAGAATAAGTTACTTCCATAAATAATAAAATAAAATGCGGATCAATCTGTGAAGTCAATCAATATCATCTTTTTCAAACTGGATTAAAATGTATACTAAATGATGGTTAAGATATACGAAATTGCAGTCAATAACTTTTTTGAAAACATATATATGTTTTAATTTATCATGTCTCCCTCAAATTAATATTAAAAATGACTTTTTCTAATGTTCAATCGTGGAAGTATCTTCAGCTATGCTCGTAGCTAGTTTTATCATGACAAGAAGGAATAGTCAACAAATACAATAGATTTAGTACTTGAAAAGTGCGATTTCCTTTTAAATGATGAACAAAGCAGTTGAATAATATATGATCAGTAAAATGATTCAGTATGTACTCAGCATAGTATATTACAATTTTGACGCAGAATGTATTATGTATTAAAACTCTTTTTCTAACATAATATATTTGTATTGATATTGATATTAATACACACTGTCTATTATATAAGCGATTTAGTGTAATATACCTTAATAATTATTATATATCTTCACCGGAATATATTTTTGCTACATTATAGGCCTATATAATTATGCGTATTATTTTTGCATGACCTGGCGTCAGATAAAAGGTTAAATAAACTATTGCTACAACAAAATAGATTATTTACAAACCGTAGAAGTGATCGATCAGTCAGGTGGCATCAAAGGTTTCCTCGTATGCTTCATTCAATAGGTATTTTAGTTCACGTTGGTAATCCTTTGACTTATACCATACTGTTATGAGAGGCAAATGACAGCAACTGTTCCCTTTAGAAGTAAGCAGTTATTATATTTTAGGCTTAGCATAGATATATTATGCCCACTGCGATATTGTATGGCCAATTAGAAGACACATGAGTATCTAACAGAACACAATACCGACTTGAGTGCATATCGCGGGGACTGGCTCGATAAACGCAGATTATATATTGTGTTACTGTAAATACATCTAGTGGATGGGAAGAGTATGCCAAAATGTGACTTATGTAACAGCATTTACAAATTAGCAAGGATGGTGTAAATTATTCATAACATCTGAAATTTGATATACGATAAATATAAATATTAGCTATTGCTTTGTTTGCGTTATTTTTGTATATATATAAGTGTAACCTTGCCTGCGGATACGTTTGTCCCTTAAATCAATATTGGTTTAACGTTGTAATAACGGGGACGGTGTAATAATTCTTATTAATTTTTTGGGGCCAGATCCAAAGGGCAAATCCGTTTACCCCCCCCCCCCCGCAAAAGTGTGCAAAATTATCCGGTATCACAAAAAAATGTAAATATTAAATTTCTATTAAATAGATGTTATACCTTTCGTTTTCCCTAAGTAATTTACTCATGCTACTAATTACACAATTTACATACCTTTGTATCAGTTATTCTGCAACATAGATTTAAAAAATATATATATTCAAGTGTGAGTCATCTTCCCCATCTTGTGTGGGGTAAGATGACGCATTATTAATCACGATTGTCGATATAAATTACATTCTAGAAAGTCTCATAGACTTCGAGAGCGTATCATTGCTGTTATGCCAAGGACCAATACTCCCAATTTATATCACTGTATTCTGTATGGCGTATGTTGTGAATTTGTCACAGCTTTAGCAATAAGTCAATAATTATTACTTGAAAAAAATATATAATAATTAATACAGAAAATTTGTTTCTGCAACATCACCCTCTCACGCACCTTTCAAAGCTCGACATGGGATTAAAATGTTTTTATTTTATTCCAAACAAATTGTGGCATAATAAGCTGTGTCGAAAAATCGTATTAAGTAGTTATGATAACCTCACCAGGTGGGGTTATAGCTGGGAGTCATCTTCCCCCGTGCGCCATCTTACCCCGGTCTACCCTAAATGTTGGGCCAGCATCGCCAGTGCTGGCTACTATCCATTCAGCCATAGTCAGTAGTCCTACTTCATGCTGGCTGTAATACCAGCACCATGCTTTAAATGTTGACCCAATGCTGGTACAATTCTGGCCCACTGTCTGCGACGCTGGCCCAGCATCAAATCAGCACTGGTTCAAAGCCTCGTGCTTGCTGGGCTGCAGGTATGGCAGTGCAAGCGACACCGAACCAATGTCTGTTAAATGTTGGGTCAGCATGGTCGGTGCTGGCTATAGTATCTAATCAACCGTAGTCAGTAGGCCCACTTAATGCTGGCTGTAATACCAGCACATGCTTTGAAAAAAAGCTGGGTTAATGTTGGCCCGTCGTCTGTGACGCTGGCCCACATTCAGCGTGGCGTCAAACACGACAACCTAGCCCAATACTGGGCTAATGTTGGGTCATTGTCGTAGACGGTGGGCTAGCATTAACCCAGCATTGGGTTAACGTTTCGTGCTTGACCGCCTGCACACTCTCAAACAGAGACACAAACAGCATGAGTGGTGAGAAGTGAACATATATGTCTCCCCTTCTGGGAGACTGTCATAATAATCGGTCGCATTTGTGCGATTATACAATCATGTTAAGCCAGTGATACTGTATCGCATATGTGATTATGTATGTATACATATTGGTTGCGTACGCCTATTCAATGTGTTTACTCTACACGTCCTTTTATAAAGAAGGGTAATAATAGTAATATTAAGTTATCGCGTTTTGTTCGATTTGTAAAGTGTTAAGCCAGTGATACTGTATCATATAAGTAATTATGTATGTAACTTGCATATTGGCCACATGAGCATATCCGATGTGCATAATATAGGCCTACGTATTCAGACAGTGATAGCCTATAAGTATTAGTGGTTTATGAACTGTTAGGTGTGCGCTGGTCATCTTTTGTGTCGCAGCGTGCACATTCCTATTGTAGATATGTTAACATATATTTGACATTCATCTAGTTACACTGATAATGTCTTATGAGTCTGTGGATGTGCATACAGGATTCTACAGCAATTCGTCGTGAGAATAAAATCGAACCAGCAACAGGCGCCGTATTCTCGTAAGTTACGTTATGTCGTAAGCTTCAGATTGAGAACCTACGATGTATATCATAACTTGTACGAGAATATGGGCCCAGTTAATTAACAGCATCAGTAGGCCTACTCACCAGCTACTACGCACCACGCCCATCCTCCGTCAATATCTCGCATTCGTCCTTTCTTTATCATGATTTAAACTGTTAGTCGCCACCACTAATTTCGCATTCGTAAAATATAATGAACTGATGTGAGCGGCAGTATATGTAGATGGGAGTAGGCTTATCTAAGGATATATGAAAACATTGTATAATGAATAACAGTATATTATTGAATCTACAAGCCATTATATTAAGGAAGTGTCTATTGCCACAGTACTGTGGCAATGGCAGAGCGAATCGTTATTTTCACCCAACCAATCAGAGGCCATCATACATTTTCGCATGTGGAGTGGCAGGGCTGAGTGGATTGCCGCCATCACACTGTCGCCATGTTGTTCGGAAAGACGTCAGTCAGTCAATTAGGAAGCATTTAAAACGGCCTCAATTGAATTTTCGGCTGCCGCAAATGTTCTATCTTGGACATTATCGAGCGAGACAATATGGAACTTTGGGATGAAGCATGAGTTTGTGTAAATCGGTGACACCATCAAGTAAGTAATGTGATACTTTTAGTCAATCATGTCTTATATTGTAGGCCTAGGCCCTATGTGTACACATTCTGCCATAATGTGTGACTATAAACTGCTCTTAAAAACCCAAGTCGCGTTAGACTTGACTATGTTTATCCAAGGCCACAGTGCTGTGTCAATACGGTTTTGTACTACCCCTCTACATGTAAAAATCCTTGCTGGCACAGTGCTGTGTCAATAAGGGTTCCTTCTACCCCTCTACATGTATAAATTTTTATTGTCACAGTGCTGTGTCAATAAGGTTTTTTACTACCCCTCTACATGTACAAGTCCTTGCTGCCACAGTGCTGTGTCAATAATGGTTTTTACTACTCCTCTACATGTACAAGTCCTTACTGCCACAGTGCTGTGTCAATAAGAGTTTCGACAACCCCTCTACATGTACAAGTTCTTGCTGCCACAGTGCTGTGTCAATAAGGGCTATTACTACCCCTCTACATGTACAAATCCTCACTGCACAGTGCTGTGTCAATAAGGGTTTCAGACTACCCCTCTACATGTACAAGTCCTTGCTGCCACAGTGCTGTGTCAATAAGGGTTAATACTACCCCTCTACATGTACAAGTTCTTACTGCCACAGTGCTGTGTCAATAAGGTTCCGACAACTCCTCTACATGTACAAGTCCTTACTGCCACAGTGCTGTGTCAATAAGTTTTTTACTACCCCTCTACATGTACAAATCCTTACTGCCACAGTGCTGTGTCAATAATGTTTTTCACTACCCCTTTACATGTACAAGTCCTTGCTGCCACAGTGCTGTGTCAATAATGGTTTTTACTACTCCTTTACATGTACAAGTCTTTTATGCCACAGTGCTGTGTCAATACGGGTTATTACTACCCCTCTACATGTACAAGTCCTTACTGCCACAATGCTGTGTCAATAAGGGTTCCTTCCACACCTCTACATGTATAAAGCTTTATTGCCACAGTGCTGTGTCAATAAGGTTTTTTACTACCCCTCTACATGTACAAGTCCTTACTGCCACAGTTCTGTGTCAATAATGGTTTTTACTACTCCTCTACATGTACAAGTCCTTTCTGCCACAGTGCTGTGTCAATAAGGTTTTTTACTACCCCTTTACATGTACAAGTCCTTGCTGCCACAGTGCTGTGTAAATAATGGTTTTTACTACTCCTCTACATGTAAAAGTCCTTACTGCCACAGTGCTGTGTCAATAAGGTTTTTTACTACCCCTCTACATGTACAAGTCCTTACTGCCACATTGCTGTGTCAATAATGTTTTTTTACTAGCACTTTACATGTACAAGTCCTTGCTGCCACAGTGCTGTGTCAATAATGGTTTTTACTACCCCTCTGCATGTACAAGTCCTTACTGCCACAATGCTGTGTCAATAAGGGTTCCGACTACCCCTCTACATGTACAAGTCCTTGCTGCCACAGTGCTGTGTCAATAAGGGTTATTACTACCCCTCTACATGTACAAATCCTTACTGCCACAGTGCTATGTCAATAAGGGTTCCGACTACTCCTCTACATGTACAAGTCCTTACTACCACAGTGCTGTGTCAATAAGGTTTTTTACCACCCTCTACATGTACAAGTCCTTACTGCCATAGTGCTGTGTCAATAAGGTTTTTACTACCCCTTTACATGTACAAGTCCTTGCTGCCACAGTGCTGTGTCAATAAGGGTTATTACTACCCCTCTACTTGTACAAGTCCTTACTGCCACAATGCTGTGTCAATAAGGGTTCCGACTACCCCTCTACATGTACAAGTCCTTGCTGTCACAGTGCTGTGTCAATAAAGGTTATTACTACCCCTCTACATGTACAAGTCCTTACTGCCACATTGCTGTGTCAAAAACAATTACTACCTACTTTTCATCTTGTCCACATACTAAAAGACACTTGCTGAATTGCGTGGCGCCATAGACAGAATGTACATACATTTGTGTTTTATGATCCATTAAAGTATTATGTTTTTTTTTCAGGTTTTGTTTGCTCATTATGATTTCATTCTGATGTGGCATCAGCGACAAACATTTTATGAAACACGTTCCAATTGGTAGCCCGTGTGTGCTACTGGTGGCTGATAGCCTACCAAACAGACCACGATGGGAGTCAATGATTTCATGAGAGGGGGATATGAAAAAGAAATACAAATTGTTACTAAACGAAGGTGTGTAAAATAAATGCGAGGTTGTGAAAGCAAATGCATATAGGTTATACAGTTGTATACTCTGTATTCATTTTAGCTAAACAATTAAATGTCATCGTGGAATTTACTAGCGCTACTTTTATATTCCTAAGTATATTTACATTCCTAAGTATACTTCAATTTTTATAGCCGAAATTGTTTTTTACTAATGAAATAGGTCTGAATCTGGTTGAACAAATCAACCAATAGTATAATTGTTACAATTCAAACGCAATACATGTATGTGGTTATGTTTTAGGCAGTCAAAAAGCAAGAACAGACACCAAGTCATATAAATGGAGCACAAAAACTCTTACCAGCTGTCAACAAAACAAAAGTTCAAGCTGTGGTGTTTTGTTTTGATGGTATGACATTTTCCAGGTTATAGTATTGGAAATTAAATGTACAGTCATAACTATGCCATCAAATTTTATTTTGTATAGATTTTCAATACACAATGTTGAAATACAAATACAGGTCTTTTCAAAATAAAATTACTATTTAATATACATATACATGTATTTTCCGAATGTTAAAATATATACCAGCCAGTTCAGGCTAGGATCACTTAGCCCGCCCTTTTTTAATGTGGACTTTTGCCACTGAAGTTCGGCGTCATTGTCGGGGGCGACGTCGGCATCGGCGTTAACATTTCCTTAGCCAGACTTTCATGTAGGTCTATCCTGATCAAATTTGTTCTATGTGTTGCTAATACCCATTCAGTTAACTGACAAGTTGTAAAATAATGGTTGAGAAAAATAAAAATGGCTGAATGATTTATCACATAAAATGGCCAATTTTTGCTTGTTTGTAGACACAATAACTTGCCAAATTGTTCATGTTTTTTACATTTTTATTCACTAATCTTTAAATACGTGCAATTTTGTTTCTATGTCTTTTCAGAATGCTGAAATAATCACCAGCCACTTCAGACTATGATAGTTGGGGCAGCTCAGTTTAACGGCGTAGGCATATTATAGTGTCTTAACAACCAATAAATAGATATATTTTTTAATGAAACTGTTTTTTTTCTTTTCCATAATATTATTAAATGTTGCTACGACTTTAAGTTGGGATATGGTAGGGCAGAGCACTATGATAACAAGGAATTCAAACGGTAAAGACACTGAAGCTATACTGTGATAGCATAGAACGTCTGTGTGTCAAGGGGTGGTAAAAAAAATTAGTGACATGACAGTGGCATAGAGGATTGATACGTGTAAATATACCATACGAAACGTTAACCTTATTGACACAGAACTGTGGCAGAATATGTCTTGTAAGTTTAGAGAGACACCGCACAGTGGTAACAAGGACTTGTAAGTGTATAGATAGTAAGAAGCCATAGGCTTGCTTAAACAACATTGTGGTGGAAATGAGTTGTAAGTGTAAAGAAAGTACAATAAACATCATTGCCACTGTATTGTGATAGCAAGGTGGATAGAGAAGGTTTGGCGAAAGAAGAAAACGTTTGGGGAAATTTGGTGAATGTTTGGTAAAGATTTCAAGAATTTCGCAAATTTGTCAACATCGCCAAATAGTCTCAAGGCCGGTGAGATCCCCCCTTATTTGTCATCAACTACTGTCACACCATGCAAAATTATTCCCTCTACGAACAATTGGTGACACTTGTTTTGCCAAATCTTCGCCGATTTTTTTGTAGCCATATATTCGCCAATTTCATGGTAGCAGTGACAGAACTGTGTCAGCGATGATTTGCAAGTACAAAGAGACAGTAATCAACCTTATTGACACATGACTGTGGTAGCAAGGACAAACAATCTGATTGACACAGTACTGTGGCACCAATGACTTGTAAGTGCAAGGATACAGTAATAAATCTCATTGACATATGAATGTAGATGTAGACTTGACTTGCAGATGTAGGCCTACATAGGCAGTCACAAACCATATTAAAACAACACTGTGGCAGCAAATATTTGAGAGTGTGTAGAGACAATAGAAACATTATTGCAACTGCACTATGGTAGCAAGTACTTCTAAGTTCAGAAAAATAGGAGACCGTATTTACACAGCACTCTAGCAGCAAATATTTTTAAATGTTGTGAGACAGTAAGAAACTTCATTCTCTCTGGTATGTGTAGACGGCATCAGTGTGGTATGAAAGACTTTAGGGTGTACAAAATGAGTGGTAAAAAGTACTATTAGGTGGCAATGGGCGCTGAGAAACCTTTTTTACACAGCACTGTGGTAGCAAAGAGATTTGTAGGTGTATAGAGACAATAAGAAACATTATTGCCACAGCAATGTGGCAGCACAGATTTTAAGTGTATAGAGACAGTAGGAACGTTATTGCCACAGCACTGTGGTAGCAAGGATCTATATGTATAGGAAAAGAGTAAGATACCTTATTGTCACAGCAATGTGGCAGCTGGGATTTCAAATGTATAGAAACTGTAATGCTAGGTTTACATTATGTTCCCGGTGCCCACGGCGGCCACGTTTGCCCAAAACGTAGTGCACCATGGGATTTTGGCCCTTTTTCAAATTTTAGTAGGTCTTGCTACGTTTTCTATTGATCTCTCACGGCCTCTCACGGTATGCGGGACGGACCGTGAAGGGTCGCAGGTGGTCTAGTCCGGATGCTCAAAGGCGTGGTACGGTTCGGCCCGTTCGGCTCCCGATCTATAACGAATGCCAGCACGTTGCCTCCCGGGCCGTCACGGTTGGATGTGGCTCCTCTCGTTTCTCACGTTCTAACCAAGGACTGACACGTCTTCCACGTTCTCTCAAGACTCTCTGCGGATGAAACGTGGACACTGGACAGCTTTGGAGCAAGTTTGAATATATCTTGCCTCTTATTCAATTTGAAAGAAGATTTTGGTGACTAATATTACATTTAATAGGGCAAGAAATATGTTTAAACTGTTTTTAAATTACAATATTTTTGGTGTAATTCGAGATGGCGTCCAAAAAAATGACAAAAAATACATATTTTAACTATATGCACTTTTGAAGTTATGATTTGTGATTGAAAATATCCCCAGGACTCTCATTAAGTGGTATCATGTTGTTCAGGGACCTATCACGAGTCAGAATCAGGCTGCTAATATTTAATCGATAGAGAATAAATGACCAAAGACCGATTTTCAAAATAAAAAACACAGAAAAGTCCCAGAAACATGATTCAAGTCCCACTACGGACCGTCTCAAAGTTCTGTTGCCGCTTATTACGCACTGTCACGTTTTGTTGGGGTAACCCCGTTTTACTACGGCCTGCTAGGTTTCTGATCCGTACCGTGACTGCCGTGGCAAATTTTTTGACAGTTTTAAAATCTGGCACGGTTTGTCCATCCCGCCGCCCTGCGTTGCCCAACGTCCATCCCGTTTTCTCCACGGTGGTCTGAAACGTGGCCGCCGGGAACCTAGTGTAAACGTAGCATAAGAAACGTTATTGCCACAGCACTGTGGTAGCAATGACTTCTATGCATAGAGAAAGAGTAAGATACCTTATTGACAAAGTACAGTGGCAGCACATATTTTAAGTGTATTAGATACAGTAAGAAACGCTATTGCCACAGCACTGTGGTAGCAAGGACTTATATGTATAGGAAAAGAGTAAAATACCTTATTGACACAGCACTGTGGCAGCACAGATTTTAAGTGAATAGAGACCGTAAGAACCGTTATTGCCACATATCTGTGGTAGCAAAGTCTTCTATGTGTAGAGAAAGGGGAAGATACCTTATTGACACAGCACTATGGCAGCACAGATTTTAAGTGTATAGAGAGAGTAAGAAACGTTGGTGCCACATCACTGTGGTAGCAAGGGCTGCTATGTGTAAAGAAAGAGTGAGACACCTTATTGACACAGCACTGTGGCAGCAAAGATTTTAAATGTACAGAAACTGTAAGAAACGTTATTGTCACAGCACTGTGGTAGCAAGGACTTCTATGCATAGAGAAAGAGTAAGATACATCATTGACAAAGTACTGTGGCAGCACATATTTCAAGTATATAGACACAGTAAGGAACGTTATTGCCACAGCACTGTGGTAGCAAGGATCTATATGTATAGGAAAAGAGTAAGATACCTTATTGTCACAGCAATGTGGCAGCTAGGATTTCAAATGTATAGAAACTGTAATGCTAGGTTTACATTATGTTCCCGGTGCCCACGGCGGCCACGTTTGCCCGAAACGTAGTGCACCATGGGATTTTGGCCCTTTTTCAAATTTTAGTAGGTCTTGCTACGTTTTCTATTGATCTCTCACGGCCTCTCACGGTATGCGGGACGGACCGTGAAGGGTCGCAGGTGGTCTAGTCCGGATGCTCAAAGGCGTGGTACGGTTCGGCCCGTTCGGCTCCCGATCTATAACGAATGCCAGCACGTTGCCTCCCGGGCCGTCACGGTTGGATGTGGCTCCTCTCGTTTCTCACGTTCTAACCAAGGACTGACACGTCTTCCACGTTCTCTCAAGACTCTCTGCGGATGAAACGTGGACACTGGACAGCTTTGGAGCAAGTTTGAATATATCTTGCCTCTTATTCAATTTGAAAGAAGATTTTGGTGACTAATATTACATTTAATAGGGCAAGAAATATGTTTAAACTGTTTTTAAATTACAATATTTTTGGTGTAATTCGAGATGGCGTCCAAAAAAATGACAAAAAATACATATTTTAACTATATGCACTTTTGAAGTTATGATTTGTGATTGAAAATATCCCCAGGACTCTCATTAAGTGGTATCATGTTGTTCAGGGACCTATCACGAGTCAGAATCAGGCTGCTAATATTTAATCGATAGAGAATAAATGACCAAAGACCGATTTTCAAAATAAAAAACACAGAAAAGTCCCAGAAACATGATTCAAGTCCCACTACGGACCGTCTCAAAGTTCTGTTGCCGCTTATTACGCACTGTCACGTTTTGTTGGGCTAACCCCGTTTTACTACGGCCTGCTAGGTTTCTGATCCGTACCGTGACTGCCGTGGCAAATTTTTTGACAGTTTTAAAATCTGGCACGGTTTGTCCATCCCGCCGCCCTGCGTTGCCCAACGTCCATCCCGTTTTCTCCACGGTGGTCTGAAACGTGGCCGCCGGGAACCTAGTGTAAACGTAGCATAAGAAACGTTATTGCCACAGCACTGTGGTAGCAATGACTTCTATGCATAGAGAAAGAGTAAGATACCTTATTGACAAAGTACAGTGGCAGCACATATTTTAAGTGTATTAGATACAGTAAGAAACGCTATTGCCACAGCACTGTGGTAGCAAGGACTTATATGTATAGGAAAAGAGTAAAATACCTTATTGACACAGCACTGTGGCAGCACAGATTTTAAGTGAATAGAGACCGTAAGAACCGTTATTGCCACATATCTGTGGTAGCAAAGTCTTCTATGTGTAGAGAAAGGGGAAGATACCTTATTGACACAGCACTATGGCAGCACAGATTTTAAGTGTATAGAGAGAGTAAGAAACGTTGGTGCCACATCACTGTGGTAGCAAGGGCTGCTATGTGTAAAGAAAGAGTGAGACACCTTATTGACACAGCACTGTGGCAGCAAAGATTTTAAATGTACAGAAACTGTAAGAAACGTTATTGTCACAGCACTGTGGTAGCAAGGACTTCTATGCATAGAGAAAGAGTAAGATACATCATTGACAAAGTACTGTGGCAGCACATATTTCAAGTATATAGACACAGTAAGGAACGTTATTGCCACAGCACTGTGGTAGCAATGACTTATATGTATAGAAAAAGAGTAAGATACCTTATCGACACAGCACTGTGGCAGCACAGATTTTAAGTGTATGGAGACAGCAAGAAACGTTAATACCACAGCACTGTGGTAGCAATGACTTATATGTGTAGAAAAAGAGTGGGATACCTTATTGCCACAGCAATGTGGCAGCAAAGATTTTAAATGTATGGAAACTGCAAGAAACGTTATTGCCACGGCACTTTGGTTGCCAGGACTTCTATGCATAGAGAAAGAGTAAGATACCTTATTTACAAAGTACTGTGGCAGCACATATTTTAAGTGTATAGAGACAGTAAGAAGGGTTATTCCCACAGCACTGTTGTAGCAATGGCGTACATGTGTAGAAAAAGAGTAAGATACCTTATTGCCACTGCAATGTGGCAGCAAAGATTTAAATGTATAGAAACTGTAAGAAACGTTATTGCCACAGCACTGTGGTAGCAAATACTTCTATGCGTAGAGATAGAGTAAGGTACCTTATTGACACAGTACTGTGGCAGCACATATTTTAAGTGTATAGATACAGTAAGAAACGTTATTGCCACATCACTGTGGTAGCAATGAGGTTTAGTGAAAGAGTGAGAAACCTTATTGACACAGCACTGTGGCTAACATTATGAACAGTTACACAGAACTGCTGTGGTGAAGATTAGCAATAACGAGAAGCTTATAGACACATCAATTCAGTAGCAAGGAATGACAAACCCTTATTAACACAATCATGTGGCAGCAATTACTCGCACATGTACACGGACTGTAAGATACCTTATTGTTACACTAATGTGGTAGCATGACCTCATCCGTTTAGATATTTGAGCAGAAATGAATCTTATTGACACAGGACTGTGGTAATAAAGTTATTTGCTGTGATTGGTCAGTATCTTTGTTACAGTGATGCTGATTGGTTTGGTGGTAATAGCATTTCCAAAGTTGCTGCCACAGTCTGAAATCCTTAATTCTGATTGGTTTGGTGAAAATAGCCAATGGGACCTTCAGTACCACAGTACTGTGGCAGTAGCCATTCCTTATATTAAAGCGCCTAAATATGTTTGTATAAACCATGGAGACCAAAGGTTTATTCAATTAGAAATCATAATAAATATTATATAGTTAGTTCTTTCAGCTTCATTTGATTACCTATGTCATAAGTGGTTATGGGTCTACGACCATTAGAAATATCTTAGGGGCTTAATTCTTTCAATGTGGGGATTAGACGTCATAATCTGACGTTGATTTTAGATGTCATATTCTGACGTCTCAACTCGATCCATGCGCTGTAAGAGGTCACAAGCTGCGAATTTGATCATGCCACATATAATTCGATTATAAATAAACATTTCATTAAGTCAAGAATATTTACTGACAATGAACCCAAATGAACACACGTGACGTTGAATCAAAGTTGCTACAATAACGTCGTGTGCACATCGTTGGATTATAATCAACGTATCTGGCTTTGTTAATCAACAGGTCAACAAGGTTATTATGCGTCCTATGCACTAACAGGTATGTAAAGCTCATTGGGCAGTCTGGTGTATTATATATTTCCAATACAAAGGTCGAGTAGACTATAATGTCGATGATTTTGAATGACCTTATGAGCGATCATTATGTGTCTAGACTGAATGTATTGAGATACATTATGCAGTCACTCAAGCAGAATGAATACCAACTGTATCGAAGTAGCAGGATGCTTTGTGCGGGATGCAGGTATAAAAGCGATTACATTATTAGATTAGACGAAAAATTATATGGGAAGATTTTTGTGTACTGAATTCGTGCAAATAATCCGGGTCATTACCATTAACCACTGTCCTGCTGATTTTTTTTATTTCTATTTTTCGTCACTTGAAGCTGGGTATAGACCCCTGAATTGAATTATTTGTATTCTCTGATGTTTTGCGACACACTTTTTAATCCTTTCAGCGAGCCGACCGTCTTTATACATCAGAATCTGGCGTCTCTAGACGTCAGATTCTGACGTATAAAGACGGTTCTTGTACTGAAAGAACATAGCCACACAACACTGGTATTAAAATGAAGTGGAAAGAGCTAAGGCATTTATATTATTTTCAAATAAATAAAAAACACTTTGGTTTTCTATTTTATATAAAAATACTTCAGCGCTTTAAGGGTTAATTAATTTCAGTAACATTTTCATGAAACATGCTTGAAATCAAGTGTTAGCAGCATAATGGTTAATTATGTTAACTTTAAGTGAATTGCTGATATGAACTGTTAGCATGGTTAGCTGGTCTGCACTTAAAAGCCAAAGGGCAGTATCCGTTTACTTCTAAAGTAAGGGGATATTGCCTTTTGGCTTTGCAATGCAGTATGTTCATTGGAAGCTGGAATATTGTTAATAGTCCAGCAACCATGGGGGGGGGGGGGTAACCTTGTTTCGGCTAATATTTTTTCTCTTCTGATTGCGCATAGAATTCTTGTGGATGATATCTCGGCGGATGTGGGTCTGTAACCCTTGAGTATTTTTTTAAAACGCAAAATTCAGAATGGCCGCCATAAAATCACCTAAGTTATCTTCCTCAGTATTCGATATAGAGACTTGATTTTCTCACCAAGGCATGTGTTGTCGTATCACGGAATACAATAAAATACAAGGAACGTTTATTTCGACATAACTATCATGTAAAATTTAAAATGGCCGTCATGAAATCATCAAAGTTTTCATATCTTCTTCATTATATGTGATAAAGATTTGACTTTTTTTTCCACCAAAATCATATGTTTTCGGTATCAAGGAATACAAAACAATTCATCATTTGACATCACTATCATACATCGAAGATTATAGCTTTGTCCCCCGCTCTGATATAGATATTTAAAAAATGTTTCTTCTCCACACACTTAAGAATTCAGTATTGTGGGGAGTCTCCATGACTGTGAGTAGCGTGCTTTCTTTCAGACTATCAGGGCTCGAATAATTATTGTAAATTGTGGATCTAAGACGGCAGTTAAGTGTGATATGACTCATCTCACTATCCTTGGCGGAAAACCTTCTTAAGTCAAGTTCTTATCTGCACATATTTATTCCCCAGACCTGAGGGTCATTCATCCATTCCCAGAGCTATTAATTGCTGAATTATCAACAAATTTCTGAAAATATGTATATCACCTGTATGACTAAGATTAGAACTGAAGAAACTATGTACTTAAAACAGCATGGTTGCATCAACCACACATGTTTCAGTTGGACATCAAGTTCATCCCAACCGTTTTTATATAGTTTAATTTTGGAGAGGTTTAAGGACAAAAAAACTTAGTCTCAGGCTCTCCTCAAGGGAGGGTGCACTGTAACCCTATCTGTTCCATAGATTAACACAAAAAAATACCGACAATGCACTTGAAATATGTTTGTATAACTGTTTATGAATTATACAGAAGAAGGCATTTTATTAGCACAATATGATTCCTCGCTTTCAACAACTTTTGTATAAACACCAAATTTGTGGCACAAAACGTGATTTCCAGATTTCAAAGAAGGTCATCTTGAAAATTGTCAAAAAAGGTAGTCCATCGAAACTTTTTTTTGTGACATCGACTTATAATATTGGGGAAGGTCTTGGGAGCAAAAAAAACTTGGTCTTCAAATTCTCCTGGGGGGGGGGGGATTCATGGTAACCCTTCTTGGCCCAATGGACAATCTTGTTTACATTTGTATTTGTTATAAATCCTTTTAAATATTTTTTCCCTTTGAAATTAACCTTTCGACCTTGCAGATAATCTTGAATTACCACACAAACACCAGAAATAGAATCTCAGCCTAATAAGATTTGTGCATAAATTTGATCTTTAAATTGGCCTTTTGACCTTCAATATAACATTGAATCATTACAATATTATCAAAATAGGATTTTACTATAAGAACCCATCAATAATATGTATTACATTATCTTGTCTCTAACTATATTTGTTGCAAAATCAAATATAAAGCCTGGTCCACAAATGGGGTGGCGGCCATCTTGGATTGATGCAGATTAGATATTCTTCCACCGATTGGATTTTAGAAGATTATGATGATTCTGAACTGATTTTAGAAAATCTTGATGATTTTAAACTGATTGGTGAAAAACAAATGTATATTCGCTGATTTATGCACCTGATTTATTTATAGCATGCTATTGCTCAAGTTAAGGTTCGTATTTATAACAATGGTTGTAGCAACTCTATAAATGATACAGAAAATGCTCCCATATAGGGTTTAAAAATAGTTTTGTATGTACTGTTTCTGGATACATTTATAGTTATATTAAAGCCAGCAGTGATAAAGATAACTGCTTTAATAGTAGCGATAATACTTAAGTTCAGGTTCATGATTGTAACAAAGTTTGTAACAATTTTATTGATGACAATGTTTCTGTACAGTGTGATGAGTATAATGTTGAATATACTGTTGGGAGTGCTAATGGTTCAGTGGAGCTCGGTGAAAATATATTTGATTATATTTCTGATAGTAATGATAATAGTTTTAATGATAAGGTAGTCATGGTCGATCATGAATATGGTATCAAAGAATCTTCGGTTTTATCTAAATTGAAAGTGTGAGCTTTAAATATTTGTGGTTTGAGGAGTAAATTAAAATATCCAGATGTTCAGGATTATCTTAACAATTTTTATATTGTTGTAATTTTAGAAGGTTATACTTCTTACAGCAAACGTAGATCAAAATGTACGCAGAGTTCAGGTGGTAATGGTATCTTTGTCAGGAATATTTTAGTCAATTTTATTAAAATAATTCATAGAAAGAGTGATAGTGTGATATCGTGTAAAATAAAGTATACGAATTATCATGATCTTTTATTGATGGGTACTGCTTATATACCTCCTGGGGCTAAGCAAATGCGAATAATGAAAATTTTGAGGACATATGTCAAGATTTAATTGATCTTAGTAATAATTTGCCTATATGTCTAATGGGTGATTATAATTAAAGAACAGGTACCTTGTCAGATTTTGAAGAATTTGATGATGATTTATATAACAATTTAAATATTGGCGAAGAAATAAAGAGGTAATTAATCAATCAGAATGATTTGAATACTTTGGGACTAACAACAGACATATTCTCACAAGATGTAAAAGTGAACAATTATGGTCATAGACTAAATGAGATGTGTAAAATGTTGATATTCATATTTGTGATGGTAGACTAAGAAATGATGCTTTTTGTTGAAAAAATACTGGTAAGATGCCAGTGTTGTCGATTATGTGGTAGTTTCACTGATTTTGATGCCTCCAATTACTAAATTTGAAATATGTGAATTCAATAATATTTTATTTGATGTTTGTTGTACATAAATATCAATTTCAATGTAAAACCACTTAATGAAGATGATAATGCTTCTGATGATATTTATGTGAAAAAAACAAGTAAATTCATTGGATGGAAGAATGAAAATGTAATGTCTTTCAAAGACAATATTTATTTAGTGGATTTATGTTCTTTAGAAAATGAATTAGATATATTATTGGAGTAGCGTGATGTTGAGAATGCTAAGGATAATTTTAACATATATTATGTCTAGTGCCAATCTAACTGGGATGGTAAAAGATAGCAATGTTTATAAGAAGAAGAAAAAAAAGAAAGATAATAAGCAATGGTTTGATAACAAATGTAGAGAATCTAGAAAAAAGTAGAATGAAGAAAGGAATGTGTATAGAAATACACATTTAGACAGTGATGAAAATAATATGAGAGAATTTGGTAAAAAATACAAAAAAACTGCAAATGAACATTTTATTAAGTATAAAAAAAGTTGTATAATAAGATAAGGAATTTAAAGTCACTAAATCCAAAAGAGTATTGGAATATGGTAAGCAGTACAGTCAATACACCTAAGTCTGATGTGGTCTCTGCACTTATAAAAAAACTTTTGCTAAACAGTTTTTCAAAGAATTTTGCAGATATTATGATGCCCATATTTTTGAAGTTTTTCAATTTGATACCTAAAACCGGTATTTTTTCGGAAAAGTGGACAACAGGTATGATAATACCAATATATAAGAAAAAAGGTGCTAAAGAAAACCCAGATAATTACAGAGGCATTACACTATTGTCTTGCTTCGGTAAATTATTTACATCAGTTAACAAGGGATTTAGAAGAATATGACCTGATTGGTGAAAAACAAGCTGGATTTAGATCTGGCTATAGCACTTTGGATCATTTTTTTCATTAAAATGTATTATTGATATGTATTTGTCTAAGAGCGAAAAAATATGTACAGCCTTTATTGAATATCGTAAGGCTTTTGATAATAATTGGTGAATTGGTTTATGTGGGAAAATTATTCAGGATAATATTAATGGGAACATGTTTGATGTCATTTTTAACCTGTATAGTCAGGTCAAATATTGTGTCAAAATAGGTATAGGTAGTCAAACATTTTTTAATGTAATGTTGGTGTTAGACAGGGTGAGAATTTGTCTCCATTATTGTTTTTCATTTTTCTTAATGAAATGTCAGAATTTATTTCACATGCTTATCAGGGATTAGATGTCCTTAAAGATTGTACAAGTCAAATATTATGTGATGATGACATTGAAGAATATCACAAATTGTATCTATTTCTATATGCAGATGACACTATAATAACGGCTGAATCTGAATGTGAGTTGCTAACAGCATTGAACGCTGCACATCACTATTTTACTCTGTGGAAGTTGACAATTAATGCTCAAAAAACAAAAGTGATGATTTTTTTCTAGAGGGAAAAGTCAAAATATACCAAAATTTAATTACAACGGTTTGACATCAGAAGTGGTTACTGATTAAAGCTATTCGGGTATTGGTTTTAACTATAATGGGAAATTTAAAAAATGCAAGAAACATCTTTTGGAACAGCGCCAAAAAGCTATGTACAGTCTTTTAGGAAAAAACAGAAACTTGTGTCTTCCTATAGATGTTTAATTACATTTGTTTGATCATATGATTTTGCTTTATTGATCTGGAGTATGGGGTTGTTAAAATAATAATATTGTTGAAAAACTTCATTTAAATTTTGCCGTATGCTTCCGGGAGTAAATAACAAATGTATGGTGTATGGTGAATTAGGTAGAACCCCTTTACAGGCTAGTATTGGTCAAACTGTATCGAATTTTTGGGCAAAAATAGTTAATGCAAATGACAATCAATGTAGTAAAACGCTTTATCATGTCATGCATAAGCTTAACAAAACAGGTCTGATAAAATCAGATTGGATTTTGCATGTTCAAAATTGTTTAAACAAGTGTAACTTGTATAATCATTGGATTACACATTGTGTACCTAATATAAATCAGTTTAAAAAACATCGTCAAGGAAGGTATACACACTAAATGTAAGGATTTGTGGTCATCAGATTTTTTATAATAATAGCTTGTGTTATAATTATAAAATGTTTAAAAAAAATCTGAAAATGGAAACATATTTGTTAAAATTGCCAGTGTCATTGAGAATTTCTTTAACCAAGTTTAGATTTTCAAATCATAAATTACCTATAGAGTGAGGCAAATATGAAAATTTGGAATGCAGTGAGAATCAGAATCAGAATCAGAAATGTTTTATTTGACCTAGATATTATATACATATTTCATACAATGTGTTTGTTATACAAGTGGTCAGGGAGACTCTCCTTAAGGTCAGTAAATGACCGCTGACAGGAGGGCCACCCTTTAGAAAACTTAACGATACAATATATATTTTCTCTTTGCGTTTACAAAAATAATATATAATAACGGTATAGAATAGACTTAACAGTAATCAGAAGAGCAATATTGGTTTTATAATGACACGTGTATGTATCGTGGCTACAGACCCAGCAAACACGACACGTTGACCTAGCGCTGGGCCAATGCTGGCCCGGCGTCGTAGACGGGTCAACGTGTCGTGTCTGCTGGGCTATGAAAGCACAGACCAGCAAACACAAGACGCTATACCAAAACCGGTCCAATGTTGGGCCAAGGGTCACTGACCAACACCAGCACCGGCCAACGTAACATGTTCGCTGGGCATGCATGGTAAGTCGAATTACGGAGGCAATGACTAAATAAATACCTGTAAGAAGACTCGTTCACTCCGCGCTGGCCCAACGCTGGGCCAGTGTCATAGACAGTGGACCAGCACCGACCCAATGCAGAGCGAACAAGACTGTGTGTCGGGAAAACATGTGGGGCAAATTTATAGAGGCCTTTCCAGACAAATATAACAGTTATCAATATCACATTCATCTTTATAAGTATTCAAAAAGCTATTTTTTATATATATTGCAAAACCGTGTAGGCTGTGAGTTGTAGTTTTATTTAGTATGATTTGATCAGTATTATTTAATAAATATGGTAAACTGTTGCGAGCACAAAGATTTGCATATTCACGTCTAACTCTATGTGTTATATAGTTTCTCCGTCTTGTATTATGTTCATGGTTTTCAAAATTAAAAACGAGATCCAATGAAGTAAAGTATTTGGAGGTTTGATTATTAATTAACTCGTGATAGAATTTGAGTTGTTGTATTTGATGTATATCTTTCATTTTAAGAAGCTTCAAATGTTTGAATAGGGGATCAGTATGGGCATTATATTTACTTAATGAAATTATTCTGACTACTTTCTTTTGTATTTTAAATATTCTTTGATGGTTATATCCCCATGCCAGAATACAATAGTTAATGTGTGGAAGAAACATAGAATTATAAATAGTTAAGAGAATGTGCTGAGGTAGGAAGCGTTTCAATTTATTTAGGATACCAACACATCTAGATAACTTGAGAGATATTTTGTCTGTATGACCATTCCAACTTAACTTTTTATCAATTGTAACTCCCAAAAAGTCAAAATTAGCTACACATTCTATGTTAATATTATTTATATTTATTATTGGTATTTCTACTCTTTTTTGTGGCATATGAAATATAACAAATTTAGATTTAGTTGTATTTAGAGGAGGTTTATTTAATTTGAGCCATTTATCAATCTTACATAGTTCCTTATTTATATTACCATTAAGAGTTTCATTTTGTGATTTAGGTTTAAAAGCATTGAGCGTGCTACAAAGAGTTGTGTCGTCTGCATACATTATTAAACTAAAAATTGTGCTTGCTGAAGGGAAGTCATTTATATAGATGATGAAAAGTAATGGACCTAAAATTGAGCCTTGTGGCACTCCTGTTTTTATGTCTGTAAGATTAGATGTTGTATTTAAATATTCCACATATTGCTTGCGGTTTGATAGATAACTTTTAAAAAGTGATAAAGCAGTTTCTTTTACCCCATAATAGCTTAATTTGTCCAAAAGTATATCATGATCGAGAGTATCAAACGCTTTTGAAAGATCTAGGAAAATTGAGATTGGTACGTCACCTGAGTCCATATGTTTTATGGTTTTGTCTACAAGTTCTAAAACTGCAGATTCTGTAGAATGTTTTTTTCTAAAACCGTATTGACTTTCAAAGTACAAATTGTGCAGATTAAAGTGATTATGTAATTGGTCAAAGATGACACGCTCAAATATTTTAGAAAAAACTGGAAGTAGTGATATGGGACAGTAATTGTCCAAAAGTGTTGGGTCATTTTTCTTAAATATCGGGACAATTTTCGCGATTTTTAACTTGTCTGGAAAAACTCCACTTGCAAGAGATTGATTTATAATAAATGCTATTGACTTTGTGATATATGGCGTGATTGTTTTTAGTAGTTTTGTAGTAATCTTATCAATACCACAGCTATTTTTTGAGGAAAGGTTGTCGATTATTTTTATTACATCGGCTTCTTCAACAGGTTTAAAGTTCAATACGTCAGAACACGGGTTATTCAAATAATTTTTGAATGAGCCATGCTCTATATTACCTATGTTATTTACTACATTGGGCCCAATGTTACAGAAAAATAGATTAAACTTATTTGCAATCGTCTCTTTATCGGAAACAGTACTCCCATCTATTTTAAAGTGTTCAGGAAAATTATGTTTATTATTACTTTTTTTGTTCAATATGTCTTTTATAGTTATCCAAGTATTTTTTAAGTCATTTTTATATTTAGTGAAACATGAGTAATAATATGTCTTCTTCGCATTTCGTATTAGTTTCTGTAGTATCTTGTTATAAGAACTAATATTTTGTTTAACAGTTTGATATAAAATGGTATTGCGGGGGGTTGTCTTTAGTCTATGGTTTAGGCTATGTCTGAATTTTATTGACCTTATAATTCCGGCAGTATTCCATTTTGTATTTTTATGTATGTGTTTGTTATACTTGACTAACTTGGCTGGGAGATGTTTTTCATATTTCTCTTGAATTTTGTCACTAATTATATTGTAGTTTTGATTTGGATCACCTACAGGGTTTAGATTAATTAAATTGTAGATATTCGCTTCAGCAACAGCATTAACAAATTTTTGAACAGCTACTGGATCAGTTTTTTTTTTGAATATGAACTTTGGTTTTTCGGGGGGTGCTCGGATTGACTTAAATGTAATAAAATAAGGGTGGTGATCAGAAAGGGTATGAGATACAATACCTGCTGTGGCATCAGATATATTAGGAGTGCATTTACACAAAGCATTATCAATCAGAGTACCCCTTCTGAGAGAAAATCTAGTAGGTAAAGTTATTTTAGGAAAAAAATTGTGTGATATAATATTATCCGAATATTCACTGAATATTGGTCTCTCGTTTGTTTTAAGAAGATCTATGTTAAAATCACCTAAAATAGAGCATTCACAATTTTTATTATTAACGAATTCAAAAATAGGATTAAGTTCTTCGATAAATGTATGATAATTTGCATTTGTATCTCTCGGTGGTGTATAAATGTTGCCTATTATAATATTACGTTCCAGCTGGCTGCCCGATATTTCTATAAATTGTCCTTCCCAGATATCAGATTTCTTATAAAGTGATAAATGCTTATAATGGAAACGAGTGCTGATATATATTACGAGGCCGCCATGACCGCTACATATTTTACCTTGCGATAACATAGTATACCCGTCTAATTGAAATAATGAAGTGTCTGAGATATCGGACAGCCAGCTTTCCTGTAAACAAATTATACTGAACTCACAGTTATGGGTTTTCAATAATTCTACATATATTTTTAGTTGATCAAATTTTGTATTTAGAGAAGCTATATTCATACTTAAGATTGAGAAATTTTGCCTTCTCTCTCTTAAGTGCGAGAGAATTTGTTCATCTGAATAGTAGAAAGAATGTCTGATCAAATCATATAAATCATTGTTATCATCCTCATTAATATTACCGTCTGGCGCAATAATATTATTTAAAGAATTTTCATCAAAACCTCCGTAATTCGATAGCATATCTTCAGTCACTGACATTTTTTATTATTTTTGCAATTATTATTATACCGTGCCGTTTACCAATATAAATATCAATTCTGTCATTTAGGAGGTTATTCAAGGAGCAAAATATAGGTACAAGTAGTATGTCAAAATAACAAAAATACACACACATGAAATTGCGGAAAGAAAAAATGAAGAAAAAGAAAGACAAACTGGTCACAGGTCCATTGTGACACACAAACTGTGGCACATATAATAATAGTGGGTGTACAAAACACACACACGTATTAAGATATGGGAGTGTTGTATTCATTGCAAAATTGTTAACAGTGCGAGACAGAGAGGAGTGAGTGTTTGAATAAAATGTTACCGGGGCAAATAATTTCAAAGTATATATAATAGTATTGCTGAACCCAGAAAACACGAAAAGGCTACCCAAAGTCGAGCCAATGTTACACCAACGTCACAGAAAATGTCACAGCGCCGGTGCAACGCCTCGTTATTTTCTGGGTTCTCGTGTAGAAAAGAGCCGAGGTAATTATTTGGAAAGTATTTGGTAGCTTCACAGTATGAATATTAATAAACCTAAACATATATAATTTAATGGGGACAGTAATTATTCGGGGTGCTTCAAAGTCAACCATTACAAGTCAGCCTGTGTGGGTACACAATATATATATATCTACAGAAAAATATACACGACAAAAGGAATATAGCGATGTTCTTTTTGAGCTGAGCAGTGCAAGAAAGGTCTGGTGAAGGAATTGCAATGAATATTAATATTTAAAATATGATAGACACAATGAAAATAAAATGAGAAGTAGAATTTTTAATAAGCTATTAATTCAGCTGTGAGGACGAGCCTGAAAGTATATTTCTAGAGTAAAACCTGCTTGTTTACAATGTAAACGGGTAGAAATATACAGGGTATTTTGGGGGATGACAAATGTGACGGTATATACAGATACTAATAATTAATATATCTCGTCTTTAGAGAAGTCAATCAGCTCAGGAGGGTGAGCAGACTGGGAGAGGTGGAGGGTCGTACTTTGTCTCTGCACATGGGGATTAACTGGTCGGTGCTGTCTGTTGACTCGCGGCCAGCCAGTTCTAGGGAGTCTGTTGTCATTAAACCCAACCCAGAAAGCCGGGGGTGGCTGTCTGGGCATACCCCAGCGGGCAGGCGGCCCCCGTGGACGCTGCTGTTGATGGGTAAATGAGCCGGCTTGCGAGTTGTTGTTATTCCTGGTGGCTGGTGTGTTGGTAATTGGGGTAGAGTGTGATACTGGGCTGTGTTGAGCAGGTTCAGGAATGTCATTTTGAGCACGTGCAGTACCCGAAGTGGAAGGGGTCTGTGTGTCAGTTAATTGAGCATTTTCAGCCTGTTGAGTGGGTTTGAGGGTGGGTATTAGTTTATTGTTGGCAATCAGCTGATCACATGCTTCTTGCACACTTTTATTTATAAGTTCAGACCGCTTGACAACTGGTGCCATGCGGCCTCGGAGCTGTTTAGTTATTACAGCTGTCACATTGTTTAACCCTTTCTCTTCCAGGTACTGCATAACAAGTCGCCCAGTGCCATGTTCCCCGTCATCAATCCAACCCTTTGAAAAGTTCTAGGCCCTTTAATATAAAGATCTTGGCCCTTTTACCAATACGTTCTGGGCTTGTCCAGGTCCCCCAACTCGTGGGTAGGCTGCGTTGGGTGAGAGAATAAAACAACACTCTTTTCTGGATCAAAAATGAAAAACTGAAATTTTATTGTGGTTTCGTACATTATATAGTATCGGTATATCCGGCCTACTATCGGGCCAGCTGCGCGTAACATAATTCGCCATAATTTACGGCTGGTAAAACATAATGTCATTTAGTGTAATGTCGTAGGGTCGGTAAACATACTCATATATTTCCTTGATTATGCTGTGGATTTATTACACCTGCCACTCAGGCCGGGCTTTGTTACAACGACTCAATAATCTCCATTTTCCTTTTTATAAGTTTGGCATTTCTTTAGATCCACTATGTCGTTCACAGTAAATATACAGTCTGATATAACATCGTATATATATTATATATATTTATACCTTTCTATATAATAGTTACTACTTCCCGTAGGCTAGGTGTTCTTATTAATATGGTTACCAAATATCATATTGTTCTCTCTACTTAACCAGTCCGGAGAGGGTTTGTTTTTGACCCTCGTATAATTCAGATAAATTTTGTTATGTAAGCTTCTTAACAGTCATTGCGTACCCGTGATATACTTTAACACCTAGAGTTAACACCTAGCGTACGGAAGTGTGGCAAACCGATTACTCAGTCCATTATTAATATAAGCTGCGGCTAATGGTTGTCTGCCTGGGGAGTAATAACACTCACGGCCTGTGCCCAGCTTATCCGCGGTCTGGCCTGTCTTTAAACCAATTAGTCCTTTATATAGATATTTATTAAAACCGTTACAACCAGACTAAACCTATTTGGAGGACGAATATATTTTTCACGCCTGGCACTTATGCCGTCAGTACGGGATACCCCACTAGAAACGGGACATCCAGATATCCTGACACGCAGTATCAGTGCACGGTGCGCGTGTCGCAGAAACCAGCCGAAACAATCAACCCTTCTTTCCCAGGGCTTACCATGCTGTAATTTTCATTTATATTAGATCGGAATATTTTACATTCGCCCCCCTTTAACGTGAAAAGGTGTATGTAAGTGTATACCCTTAGATACACCTTTTTACCATAAATTCATCTCTATGACTAAAATATTTATGTTATCAAGCTTAACCACAAAAGTCACTTTACATTTCAACAACTTATTCAAATTGCATAATTATGCTTGCATCGTATCGATACCTGTGCAGGTTAACATTGCATTGTCCCATGTATGTAAACTTTAAACAACGTGTACAATAATCTTTTAAGCACTCTCAGTTAGAGGACTCAGCAGTTCCCCCTGGAGATGGAGAGGCAGGCTGAGTGAGGGCCACCCATGTGGGCCCTAATGATTGCAGCTCAGACGCTGTCTCCGCATCTCGCGACTTTGGGATTGTGTCAGTTTTCTTGCACCATCGAGTATTCCCCCATTTTCTCAATATGAATATTGTCACCCCCACTGAAAATGTAATGCTGACCCCGGCCGTAATCCACCCAGAATGGTAGGGATGATCAGGCCCTGTATTCCATCCTGGATGACTTACTTTTGGGGGTAGCTTCAGTTTTTGGATAGTTAGGTCCGTTATTGCAGGTAGGTGTTTCCATTCTGGGCGTTCCAGTTGCTGTCTCACCAACTCGTCCGGAAGAAGCTGAGGTTAATTTAGTGTATCTATAGAAAGAAAGGGATTTACATATTTTAATGTTGAATTATAACGGACTGTACCTGAGAGAAGCCATTCTTTGCCCCGTACCTGACAAGTAGCAGCTACGCGCAAAGTGTATATTCCCAGCGGGAGATAATTGGCTCTCTCTGGTTTCTTTGGACAGTGAACACTGTACGTCTCCCCAAAACTGAGGAGCACGAAGATAGTGGGTGTAACTTCTTTCACTGTCCCAATTGGGGCATCCACTCTGGTAACCGTTACAGCACAACTTTGATAATGATTCGAGTCACCGTTCAGAATACTGCGTGCACACAGTAATCGTCCTGCTCCATAGATTGGCCCAGTTCTGCATATACCTGGCTGATTTCCGATGCAGGTGTGAGGTTCGAAAATACCTCCGTGACGTGTGTCTATCGCCACTGCTGATGGTACCTGTATCTGAAGTGTGTAGTCAGAGGTATTGCGGGGGACTGGCCAACTAGAGATCCGGTACCTCAGGTATTCTGTTTCATCCACTAAAGGTAATTCTGCCTTGAAAACTAATTTGTTCTGATCCTCCCACATAGGGTGGATTTGGATATGTTCATAGTACCACTCACTACGTGGTCCAAAATGTCCCAATTCACGGCTGCTTTCCAGGATCTGTACCAGATCCTGTAGTGGGAGAATTTCCTCTGTGAGCCAGCCAAGTTCAAGGGATGCTCGTTGCCGCTGATATCGATCGCATTGGCGCTGCCAAAGGTACTGTACACTCCCTAAGGCGGCCAATATGCGATCGACTCGCGCATCATCCTGCAATTCTGTGATTCTTCCATTGTTTCCACTGGCTATTTTCCCCAGTCTCGTGGTTTCTGTGTACAGCTTACCCATATAATGTTCCATGTCACGAATGTGCTGCATGTTTCGCCTCACTTCACTATGTGTTTGATTTACAACCGTTATCAAATCATTCGTGGTGTGCACAATTTGAGATTCCAATTTCATGGCTGAATTTATGTGTCGCTCGCATTCTTCAACTTCACTTTGTGTAGCTGTACCAAAAAGCTTAGAACTTATCTCACCTACAATGTTCAATAACCCTCTCCTTCTCCGGACTCTGGGTGCAGAATGTGAAGAGGTCAGAGCATCTTCCATATCTGTTATATGTTGATCCCAAATCATGCGTGTTGTGTTTGACGGTGGACGATGGTGATATAAAAGTTCCAATACATGTCTAAAATTTGTCAATTTTTCAGAAATACCTTGCGGTGGAGTGGGTGATTCAATTATCACTAGTACGGTCCAAGTGGCCACCTGGGCCCGTATGTCTTCCGGTGTAGAAATCAATAATCCATCTTGGAGTTCATTTTCATGCAGATGCGCGAGCGTAGGAGACATTATTAGGCTCCAGCCATAGTAAAGTAGGATACCAGTGCAATAGCCTCGCATTTTCCTTTCTTAATAATCTGTGGGCTGGGAGGAGAAAAAGCTTGGCGTTTCACTGGCCCAGCTGTGTCTGCAATAGTTTCAGCTGGCTGACGTCGTACGACCCAGCGGTTCCTTCGGCGGCTTAATCGGACTGGGGATACTGCAGGCTCAGCAATCAGAGAAGGTTGGTTGTCGTCCTGCGACTTCAGTGCCCAGTGCGGTGCTTGCTTTATAAATCTGGTTCTGAGTCCCTGCGGCGAAGTAAAATGGGGGGTTGAAAGTGATTGGTTCACGCCCTTCTGACTTGTTTGTGCAACCGGTTCCTGGGTCTCCATGGGCTCGAGGGAGGGGCTCCGTTCACTTCGAAGGCCCTCCTCTGGAACCATTGGCTCAGGTTCATCTGACTGTGCAGCTTCTGGGCGTGTCGGTGGTGGAGTAGGAGGGGGTGTCCTGCTGATTGGCGGTTGAATGTTGGTCTGAAGGGGAGGTGCCACAGCCGGTTGGTCGGCCGGGGGATCATGCGTGGTGACTGACCTGTCTATTGGTGCCGGAATAGCTGCGCGACGGCGCTGATCTCGTACTGGGCGTGGATTGATATCCTCCCATGCCATGTCAGGGTCGACTATTCGCACCTTCTCCCTATTTAGCACTTTTGTTTTACTTGTCTGTTGTTGGCGGATCCACACTACGGGTCCCCGCACTCTAGTGACCTCCCACATAGGGTCCCAACGACTTGTAAGAGTTACTCTTTCTTCTGCTTTCACTACCACTGTGTCACCTACTTTTACATCATCACAATTAGCCCGCCGTGCCAGTCTCTCCCTATTGTACCTCCGACTGTCTGCCGTAGCTTGCCTGGCCACTTTTAGTGCTATAGCCAGATCATCTAGTCTATTTCCAAAATAATTGTCTCTTTTTACAGTTAGCAATCTGGTCAGGGGCAGCCGACCACGACGTCCATAGAGTAGAAAGAAGGGGGTGTAGCCAGTTACCGAACTCACACTGTTACGGTAGGCGGCCAGACAGTCACCGAGTTTATTTTCCCAATTTGGGGTATAATTATTGACAGTTTTTGCTAACATTTCTTTCAAAGTACGATTAAATCGTTCTACTCGCCCATTGGACTGTGGATGTACAGGGGATGTGCGGTGGTGAATAACTCCTAATTTCTTCAGATAATCCACCCAAGCTTTGGCGCAAAATTCTTGGCCATTGTCAGTGATTAGGAGCTCTGGAACTCCGTGTCGTGGTACAAACTGAGTGGCCCATGCATTCCAGACACTTTCATTTGATTTATTTGGAAGGAGAAATGTTTCAACCCAACCAGTGCAGTGGTCGATAATTGTTAGAACGTATTTATTGCCAGAGAGGGAGGGGACGAATGGTTCAATTAAATCGGCCCCTACTATTTGCATAGGGTATTGTGCGAGAGGCATTTCCCCCATAGGTACATGGTCTGATCGACGTTGGTGCACCTGGCATACAGGGCACAATCTCAATCGCTCCCGGATTGTCTTTCTCATGCTAGGCCACACATATGCTTCTCGCAGACGATCTAGAGTTTTTTCAGTAGCCATATGTCCAACTTCTTTGTGAGCGCGATCAATGACAGTATTCTGATGGGCTGAGGGAAGGACTAATCGGGGGTAGTCAGCTGAGTAGGGGGTAGGTTTTCTCACACTATATAAGGCATTGTTTATCAAGATATAACTGTTTTCCTCATCATCATTATCGGCCCGTTTACGTAATTCAGCAAACTCCTGTTCTTGATCTCTAACTATGATAGTGATATCGAATCCATCCTGAAGGAGGGGCAGTTGCTCCTCAATTCTCTGATCTGGTATGGCTGCAGGGTCCACCCATTGGTCACAATCAAAAGTTGCTATTTCCCTTTTTGGTGGTATCCGAGATAACATATCTGCACGAATATTGTTTTTGCCAGCCCGATATTTAATTTGAGCTCCATATTCAGCTAATAGCACACCCCATCGCTGTATTTTTGTATTTTGCATGTCCTTTATGAAGAGGGAGGTGAGGGGTTTGTGGTCTGTGAATACAGTGAATTTTGCCCCATATAGGTAGGGTCGTAACTTGTTAATGGCATAGACTACAGCGAAGGCTTCTTTTTCAATAGTGGCCCATTTTCGTTGGGTCGTGGATAGAGAATGAGAAATGTATTGTATCACCCTCTCAACTCCTTTTTCATCTTCTTGGACCAAGATTGCCCCAACAGCATATTCACAAGCATCAGTGTAAAGTTTATAGGGGTGGTTAATTTTGGGTGCAGCCATCACACTAGAAGAGGTTAAGAGTCCTTTTAATTGTTCAAAAGCATTTTGTTGTGGTGTGCCCCATTGGAAGTGGGCATGTTTGCGTTTAAGTGTTTCTAGGGGTTCAGCCACTGCGGCATAATTAGACATACACTGCCGATAGAAACCTGTCATACCTAAAAATGATCTTACCCCTTTGATGTCAGTGGGTGGCGCCAAATTTTGTATGGCTTGTATTTTTTCCGGGTCTGCTGCAATTCCATCCTTATTCACAATATATCCTAATAGCTTCACACTGGGTAGTCCGAAAGAACACTTTGTTGGTTTTAACCGTAGACCGGCTTTTCGTAAACAGTCAAAAACCAGTTGAATATGGGCTAGATGATCATCCATATTTTCACTGTAGATAACAATATCGTCAATGTAGACCATCACACACTTTCCAATCAAGCTAGCCAGTACTTTATCCATTGTACGCTGAAACACACTAGGCGCATTGGTAAGGCCAAATGGCATCCTCAGAAACTCATAGTGGCCCATATGACATCGAAAAGCGGTTTTTGCTATTGACTCTTCCTCCATTGGCAGCTGCCAGTACCCGGCCTTTAAATCCAAAGTGCTGAAGATGGTGCTGCCCCCTATCTGGTCGAAAATGTCTTGAATCTGTGGGAGTGGATTTTGGTCTCGCACTGTTACACTATTAAGTTTTCTATAGTCCACACAAAATCTCGTTGTCCCATCCTTCTTTGGAACTAGAGTGACAGGGCTAGCGTAGGGAGATGAGCTTGGCCGAATCACCCCCTCAGCCAACATGTCGGCCACTGCTTCTTCCACGAGCTTCCTCTTCACCAGTGGAGTACGGTATGCAGGCAAACTGATGGGTGGCCCAGTGGTTTTAATTGTCATGGGGACTATGGAACAGCATCCATTATGCTCACCTTTAGCTGAGAAAATGTCAGAATTTCTTTGTACTATTTTATTCACTGCTTGGCTTCCTGTTTCTGGCAAAAGTGGCCCGATACTGTCCACATAGAGCCCTCCTATGCGATGAAGAGGCCACACTTTGTTATGCCAGAAAAGTTCATCATCTCGAAAATTTATAATTCCTTGTCCTTTCCGCAGGTTATCTGCACCTAGGATCATTTCGTGGTCCATTTTTCCAACCACAGCAACTTTTACCACTGCTCTGGTATTGTCAATTTTAATCTGAGTGACTCCTTTCACGTCAATGGACTGGCCAGATATGCCACACAATGGCGGTCCTGGCTTCAGGTAAAGGCCGCGGTGGCGTTTATTTGCTAATTCTTGAAATATGTCCAGTCGTAGGAGAGAGCATGTCGCCCCTGTGTCAACCAGCGCAGTCACTTTTACTCCTTGGATCGAAAATGTGACTGCGGGGCGATAAATCAGCTCTCCTACGACCTCCACCCGTTTCCCTGGTTCGTAGGCCTGCGCTGAGGGCACTCACGGCGCATATGGCCAGGAGCAAGGCAATGGAGACAAATAGGTCGTCCATCTGGGGTCCATCTTGGCTCAGTTGTAGCAACGTTCCGAGGACGGCGGTTGGCGAACTGTGGAGCTGCGGCCACTGGTTTAGTCTTAGGATGGGCCATGGGCCGGCTCTGGAGTGCTATTTTCTCAAGTTTTGTTACAATTTGCTCTTGGCTTTTCAGTAATTTCTGGAATATATCAGGATTTACAGCACTTTGGCGAATGGGGAGTGGTGTCTTGGGTGTAATAGTACCAACCTCCATTGGTTCCTCTGTGCGGCTGAGTCGAGCATAAGCATCTTTTCTGGCACTGTAGCCAGAAATCAGCTTTATAGCTTCCTCCAGCGTAGAAGGCGCCCCTTCTTCTACCAATTTTCTGGCCAATTCAGAACTGCGTAATCCTCGGGCATAGGCACGAATCAAGATCCAGTTCTGATCGTCATTCCTGTCTGCTGTGGGATATGCTGCATCAGCCACTTCCCGGAATCGTCGGTTATATCCAGCTTCCGGTTCATATGCGCTTTGGTTGGTTTTTTCCAACTCATCACGCAATGCACTTGCCTCATCAATATGCAGGAATGATGCAGATATATGTCCCTTTACAGCCTCCCATGGAACGTCGTCTCTGGCGGAGGAATGAGTGGTCATATACTCCGAGATGAACCTCTCTAGTTCATGCCTTAAAGGACCAGCAACTGTCCTTGAAGCCAAGCTGATGGTTTGCTTGGACGCCAGCAGTTTCCGTGCTAGTTCAATCTCTTTAATCCAGATTCGAACCGCCGACGGGTTACTGCCGTCACAGACGGTTGTCTGCTTTATCTGACCCTTTAGTCTTTCCGAGTTTGCAGCTTGTATTCTCACTTGTTTCTTCTCAACAATCCTTTGTGCTTCCATTTGGGCCAGGCCATCAGTGTATTTGTTAAATTGTGAGGCATCCATGATAAATGAATCTATGAAGTTGTTTTCTAAGTTTAGTAGCCAAAAAATGTATAACACTTATTTAAATTAATTTATAAAGTAGTTATTATCCTCTCACCCACGCTAAAGCCTTAATCCGCCAGCTAGCTAGCCACTGAAAAGTTCTAGGCCCTTTAATATAAAGATCTTGGCCCTTTTACCAATACGTTCTGGGCTTGTCCAGGTCCCCCAACTCGTGGGTAGGCTGCGTTGGGTGAGAGAATAAAACAACACTCTTTTCTGGATCAAAAATGAAAAACTGAAATTTTATTGTGGTTTCGTACATTATATAGTATCGGTATATCCGGCCTACTATCGGGCCAGCTGCGCGTAACATAATTCGCCATAATTTACGGCTGGTAAAACATAATGTCATTTAGTGTAATGTCGTAGGGTCGGTAAACATACTCATATATTTCCTTGATTATGCTGTGGATTTATTACACCTGCCACTCAGGCCGGGCTTTGTTACAACGACTCAATAATCTCCATTTTCCTTTTTATAAGTTTGGCATTTCTTTAGATCCACTATGTCGTTCACAGTAAATATACAGTCTGATATAACATCGTATATATATTATATATATTTATACCTTTCTATATAATAGTTACTACTTCCCGTAGGCTAGGTGTTCTTATTAATATGGTTACCAAATATCATATTGTTCTCTCTACTTAACCAGTCCGGAGAGGGTTTGTTTTTGACCCTCGTATAATTCAGATAAATTTTGTTATGTAAGCTTCTTAACAGTCATTGCGTACCCGTGATATACTTTAACACCTAGAGTTAACACCTAGCGTACGGAAGTGTGGCAAACCGATTACTCAGTCCATTATTAATATAAGCTGCGGCTAATAGTTGTCTGCCTGGGGAGTAATAACACTCACGGCCTGTGCCCAGCTTATCCGCGGTCTGGCCTGTCTTTAAACCAATTAGTCCTTTATATAGATATTTATTAAAACCGTTACAACCAGACTAAACCTATTTGGAGGACGAATATATTTTTCACGCCTGGCACTTATGCCGTCAGTACGGGATACCCCACTAGAAACGGGACATCCAGATATCCTGACACGCAGTATCAGTGCACGGTGCGCGTGTCGCAGAAACCAGCCGAAACAATCAACCCTTCTTTCCCAGGGCTTACCATGCTGTAATTTTCATTTATATTAGATCGGAATATTTTACACCTTGCTGACATATTTTCTACCTGTTTCTTGTACTCTGTAAACTAAAGTGCTGTGGGCTGCGGATGCAGTTTTTGGGTTTGAAAATGTATTAATATAGGCTGTTCTGAGATCTTGTATCGATGATGTGATATATACATTTGCCTGTACAGAAAGTCCGTTATGTTCCACCTTGCCTCCTCTTTTACTCACTACATCAGTATTTCCATTATCCGATGAAAAAACACAGTTGAAATCAGGAACTTTTAAGGGAGAACATAGTTTGTCGTTATTTATATAAATATTGTCCTGTTTAAGATGCACCTTTGCTTCAGTAATCGGGGTCACCTTTCTTATTTCATATAATTGCGATACTATAGATCGTTTTGCTTCCAATCTCTCTTCAGGGATCTGTGGGGTAACGTATGGCGTCCTCTGATCACGTCTATTCCGCTGGTCAGTTAACATTCGTTGACTGTCCAATATATATTCTTTCATCTTTAAACTCATAAATCGAGCAACAATTGGACGGGGACGGGCGTTGGTTGAGCGAGGTGGGCCGACACGATGACAAGCTTCTATTATTAGTCCTTCGTGTGCATTTATACGGAGACCGTTTTGCAAAAACATGTTCACAGATTCTTCACAATTTTCATTCTGTATATCCTTAAAATTATGAAATAATAAATTGTTTCTCATCGATCTTGCTTTGAGATCGACGACCTCAGTGCCTAAAGCGTCGATGAGTTTGCTTTGGCGGGCGATAATTGCTTTCAGTAAATCAATTTCTTCGGTGATTTTTTCAAATTTACCATTATTTTCGGCGTTATTGTATGTAATGTCACCCACCTCCGCCTCCACCAAGCAAATCCGGCTGTCGATGCCATCTCTCCCGTGGACGTCGTTGTTCAGATTTGCATATTGACCGCTCAGTCCGTCAAACTTTTAATGCAGTGACTTCATCGATTCGTGTAGGTCGCTCATGTAGTGATCGGTAGCCATTGTTCTGGATTCTTCATTACTGGCGACAGATCCACTCTTATTTGCTGATTCATTACCCTCCATGCTGCTTGCACTCTTATTATGCTTCTTTCTCTTTTTTCCCCTGTTCCGTTGTGTCATTTGTTTATAAATGTATTACATTTTTATAAGTTTGCTACCAAAAATATTGAATTTATTTCCTCCTCGATTCGAAACGTGACTTCACTCTGTCGCCATCTTGCTTTAAAGAAAATAAAGAGTTCAAGAGTTCATAAACACGCCAGAAGGCCGCAAGCAGCACGTAGAACGCTTTGTATCACATGGCTGCCCACTGAGGGCGCTGGGCAGTCGCAGGCAACACGCCTGCCCTGCGCTGCATGAGCGTTCGCAGCAAACGCTGGGCACTTGTCAGCAGTTTGCCCAGCGCTCGAGCAACAGACTTTAACTATGTTATTTCCTTAGTTTAACCCTTGGAGCTCTGAAGAACGACATTTAATTTTTAATCGTTTGAGTTGGTGTTTCACAAGATACACGGCTTTAAGTGCAGAATTTGTTTTTAATTTGTCGAAATTACGTCCAAACATATAATGCTATCATAAATTTAGGACGCATTTTTTTCTTTTAATAAAACTAATAAAATATATTATATTCGTCGACATTAGCATTCTAGGGTTTAATGCGCACTGTATGAGTCCAACGAATTAGCAAAGCACTGTTTACTTTTTATTTGCATTTAAAATGTTTTGTATTCGCTACCAGCTTGTGACGTTTTTCACAATCCAGACTCAAATTGTTATTTTTTTTTTTAAAGCGTGGACTGTGCGTCGTCGTTTATGTGTGACTGGGACCGACCTCGGTCGACGGAAACACGACGATTTTAGAGCGTGTGCTCTACTTCTGCCTAGCGTTAGACTGACGTTGGTCTGCCGTTCTTCTGGCGTCTACATTCACACGTGGAAAAACGCTCACATTTTTCAACACACAGAAAATGTGCGCAGAGGTTGACGCACACAATAAATGAATAGTGGTCATCCGGCATTCCCGTCAAATCATCAGCGAACTCAGACGCACGTCCAGCGAATCACAACGCACTGATCAAAATTCTTCATTTTTTGTGCGCTGAACGTGCGTGATGGTAACTATGTGTGACTGGGCCTATACCGACGCACTTATCTCACACGCACACGTATGACCCAAGGCGTGGGATGTGCGTCGTGTATGTGTGACTGTGGTATACGGCAGCTCTCTGTAGAGTATAACGTTAACTCATTCCAGACGGAGCCCGATATATCTCGGTCAAGCTACTTTGACGCTACAGAACCGAGCCCGATATAACTCGTGTTATATGACGTCATAAAAAGTACATTATTTTGTAAAAAATATCCAGTCCACATAAACAGGTATGTACTGAGATTGCCGTCTTGAATGAGGTAAAGCAGCTCCCTGGGATGACATCAATTTTCGTTTTTAGTTTTGTAATGAAGTAGTGTATCCGCCAGATCATGATTTTATTTTTTCAGAGTTTTTATATTTTTTAAAATATTTTTTATCACCATGAATCCGCTTAAAACCCAAACTTGTTGTATACCTAGACACTTGCTAAAGGACAGTTGGATGTTCCTACAGCATTTTGCCACATGTTGATGCCGTCGGCCCAGCGTTGGGCAGACAATCAGTGTTGCAGGTGTATCCCCCCCCCCCATGTACTGACTATGATACACCAATTAGCGGTGATTGCTTTGATCTCACCGTCCAAGACGTGGGAATATGTGGTGTAAAGTGCTGTATATTGCGGACTTGTTTTGTTTACATGGCAATATACGACCGGGAAATATAGCTATTTCACTCTTTTTCAGTGCAATAAAATAGCTTTTGACTTTTTTGTATTTTTAGTTAAGATCAGTAGGCTATATAGCTTCATATAAATTAAATTTTCAAAATTGACAAAATTGAAAATGTCTTATCCCAAGGGGTCCCTTTAACCTAAACTCAGTATTAGCAGTTGTTGAGTCTGTGTGAACTGAATTTATTGTGTACAAGAAATATTTGATCAGTAGCAATAGACATTGCAAACCTGTAGATGCGACATCTTCTGCTTGGCGAATCGATGGTTTTCTTGTGTGGCAATTGACCCTTGAAGCCCCAAGTTATTTGTACTGAATATTTCACTCACTTGAACCTGCGTTTCGCTGACGCGATCCGCAGCGTCAAGTGGGTGAAAATGGCTCAGATTGTGAGCAGGGAGGTCGGTCATTTCAAAATTTAGCTGATTGAATACAGGTGTCCATTTTAAATGGTAATATTCAAGGTGAAACTGTTAAAAAATGATTACACTTGCAATTCTAACTGAACGGGTTAACCATTATGCTCCTGAATGGTTTGTTTCTATTTTTCATTCATTTGAAGCTGGATTTGCTAACGCAATGTTCAGCTCCAAATGACGAAAAAAGTTTTATATCTTAAAAAAATAGTCATCCTGCTAATCATGCTAATAAAATTATTTAATTAAATGAGAATCTACCGCCAATTATTTTTTTCAATTCCAGTGAAATTATATTGGGCATTAAAATTGTTTAAACCCTTTCAATCCTGAATTTACCATTGTCATCTTCATCCACTACAAGCCGCGAATTGCCGTCGCAATTCTCGACTTGTAGTGAATGAAGATGACTTGAAGTGGGTGAAAAATTGAAGAAAATTGCCATGTATTGGTAAACAAGTTGAATGGAAATTTTCGTTCTAAAACCCTCAGTTTTTGGAAAATTAAGTATGTTTTCAGGGATGTAAAATGATGCTTTAATGCATCGTGAGGGCTTAAAGGGTTAAACCCATATACATACGGTTCCAGCAGCATAATGGTTAACAAAAAAATATACATTGATTGTAATGGTTGTCAGTGAAACTAAGACAACAAAAATAAAAAAAATACATAATATATAATGTATGTATATATTGTAGATGTATGCAAAGGTTTTAAATATGTTTTCACATTATGAGCACATTCCTTACTTCACTCCTCCCAGTGACCTGGTGACTGGAGCTGGCACGGCTTTTGCAGAACCAGCTTTATAGCACTTAGTCCAAAATCCAGCGATTTAACACATTATGGACATTAAAATGGTATAGGAAGCTGTGTCCGGTCCGCCCATTTTATTGAGCTTTAAAATCTGTGGATTCTGGACTAACTGTTGTAAAAAATATTTCAGACATGTTAAGTCTTGGCAATTCAATATCAACAAATTCTGTGAAACGCGGTGACGTCACTCGGTGAAAACAAGGTTATATAACACCCCCTCCCCATACTTCATTCTGTGAAACGAAGTGACGTCACTCGGTAAAAAAATGTTATATAAGACCCCTCCCCCATACTTCATTGTATTAGCCAGCTCGGTGAAAACAAAGGAGGCCAAGATCATTGAGTTTCACAGATAACCTGTTCCCTGTTGATTGATCCACATATAACATCATTGAAAGATACATTTTCCAACAGATTTACTTGATTTCATACTAAGCTTTGTAAGGGATATTTCCAGTAAATAAATTGTAACCGCGCACCAATTACTTATTTTGTGCGCATCAAATGATTATTTGGTGATTTGGTGCGCACCAATTAAAGATAGAGTCACGTTCTAAACTCGCATGCGTGTAAGCCTTCAGCATACAGTACAGTGTGGTTGATTATGTGACCTGATTACAAGACTGAATACTACTCCAACGAGACACTCACCCAACACTGTTTTAATGTTAGGCCAACGTCTGTGACGCCGGCCCAACATTGAACCAACATTGGAGAAATGTACAATGTTTGAGCGAAAGTACTCCTGCCCAGCAAACACAAAACATTTGTATAACATTTAGGCTATACAACTTCGGCCCAACGTCTTTGACGTTGGTCCAACATTGTATAAAGTCATACAAATGTTTTGTGTTCACTGGGTGTCGTTTCAAGCGTGGGGTCAACCTGTTTTGAGATACCCGCAGTAATACAGTCAGTTTGTTTGCACGCCAGCGACCTGCTGAGATTCAGGACTAAGGGCTTTGAGATTCGATGGAATTATTAACTCATAGATGTCGCTCAGGTATAATATAAACCTGCTATGATTTGAGAACTTGTTCTTAATCATGTTAATAAGGCTTTGGGTATGAAACGCATATTTAGTATTATTATGGAATAGGGCCTTGGCCCACCCACGGGCTCTATTGCATTCTGGGGGACTCTTATCCCACGAATTTTGCCAGTTGACCATACCTTTAATTATTTCGGGATTAGGGTTACATCAGTCACCTGTAATGACCTGAAGGTTAAGGCGGGAGACAGTTTTAACCGTAACCCCAAAATAAATAAAAACTGGTGTGCAACAAATGATTTGGTTTGCCTCGAAATGATTTAATGCGCAACAAATAATTAATTGGTGCGCACCAAATGATTTGGCTCGCACCTAATAATTCAAATAATTAATTGGTGCGCACCAAATGATTTCGCTCGCACCAAATAATTCAAATAAATAATTGGTGCGCACCAAATCCTTTGGTGTGCACCAGCTGAATACTTTCAGTTACAATTTATTTTCTTGAAATGTCGCTTTAAAAGTATATTAGGCTTGTCCATCACAAAATGGACGTTTTGAGCGTTTACCACTGTAGGACAGAGCTGCGAGGCAAATCAAGACTAATTTAGGATCATTGTCATGATCCGATTCAGAGCATTGTCTTATTTTATGATTGGAGCATTTCATTTATATTGCGATAGATAATTTATATCTGAATGTGAATAAAATTGAGAGGATATATTTAAATTTTTTTCAACAGCTGTAGTTATATATCATATAAAACTGGAAATCGCCTGCACGGTGCTTAGTTTCATATGGTATAACTTCACTTAAAACTTAATAAATTTTTAAATACGTAGTGTAGTGACGAAAAAGAAACGTGTAACGTTATAACGCACATTATATTAATTGATAGTAGCGCCGGAGCGATCTAAATAGGATTATCTTGTTCTTGGGAATAAATAATCAAAAAGATTTATTTGTGTTTGGCTGTTCATTATCATGCCACCAATACATAATTCCGTCATATGTCATTTTCAATTGCTTAGATTGACAGAAGCGTATATATCGTGTTCAAGATACATCATTGGATATCAGCAAATGTGTTTTCGTCCATTCAACTGAGGAACAAAATAAAAATATATTGAATATACGAAAAACCACGAAGAGATTAAATATATATGCTATATAATAAAATCGAAGAGAAGTTGAACATACGATCAAATATAAATATTTTATTGTAAAGGACAAATAATGTTTACGATTGCTGATGAGCTAATATGGTGGAGCTGCTATGAATTGTGAATAATGACGGGATCGCTGCATACGAATTGTTGTAGAACATACCCAAGATGTGTACTGTTATTCTTGCAGCAGGAGCTGTACAGGATTCCACGTAGATAATAAATGATTTACTACTTACTACTATACATGTAATTACAAATGAATAATAAATTGCATCAGGGGCTGAGAGTGTTTTCATACTTTTTATGACATAAATCAGTATTTACATGTAGTTCTACCCTGAACCTCAGCCGAACAAGTGAGTTTAGACTTCGGCAAACACGAGGTATTCACTATTCAATAGTTAACCGACATTGGGCTAACCCGTAGTGCGCTTAGTTATATAATTTAAATTTTCACCCACTTAAGTTGTGTCTCGCTACCGCGACACACAACTTCAAGTAGATGAAAAAAATACTAATATTTGTTTCATTGGAGACCAAACATTTGCAAATCTTGACGTTTGAACACTCACTCGATTCCCAGTAACAGTGATTTAACCTGCTAATAAAAAAGCTTAAAAACGACTATTGTCGTGCTTAGCGCTCTAAGGGTTAATAACTCGTGTTTGGAAGTGCTATTTTTGATTGTTCACTGAGGTACGTTTCGTGGGGATTACACCCTGAGCAGATTATGACATGTGAGGCAGCATTGTTTCTGTATGTAGAGGTCCTCGGCGCAATGATCTAGTGTAGCATAGTTAGAGCACCAGCTCACTCTGTCACCATATTCACAACCTACAATATACAGATACAACATATCATTATTATTTTTCTCATAAAGCGCCATTCCTAAAAACAGATCGTGGTGCTGTACAGTTCTAAAAATAGTTCAATTACCTTGATCATAGACCATTAATAAAGGTGATCTATCACCCCTTATATGGTATGAATAATTATGTCCTTATATGGGGTGATTGGCTATCATATGACCTTCTCAGAGGGTCACATGATAGCCAATCACCCTATAAAGGAAACACTTGTGCCCCATCTTGTGGCAACTTTGATTTATTTGCCACAAAATTATTCATACTATATAAGGGGCGGGGATCAACTTTAGACTCAGAATCTGACTTCTAAAGTCGATTCCCGCACTGAAAGAGTAAAAGGAAGTAAGTAAGTAGCCTAATTGTTTATTAATGTGACCATGCAGTAAAACACATATAATGGTCATGGACCCATATTATATATGTAGTCGAATGAAACGAAAAGATCGAACTAAGACATTGATGATGATTTCAAATTGAAAAAGACCCTTTGGTCTTTTGGTTTATATAAAAAAATAGTTAAGAGTTAAGATCGTATCAGAAGAAAACAACCCCCGGATTCATAAAAAAACATGGATCGCGAGGAGATCCACCATTCGCAACATAGGCAACTGGTGTAGTCATTGTGGCTAAATAATCTGGACAAATCGCTAACAAAGGTTTCATGACTTATTATGGTAGATAAATGTCCCAACTAACATTTCTGAAAAATCCCAGACAAAACTCCTGTTAAATTTCGCGAAATTGACTAAGACTTCTGTGCGATATGACGATCTCTAGTGAAAATCGAATGTTTTTCTCAATTTTGCAAATGTTAGGTATCTTTACTTATGATTTGGACTCGAGTAATCAATTGCAGCTATTAGTTTGACTTCAAATACACAGAATGATTGTTTTACAGTTGATTAGCCATTTTCACTTTTAACTTCTAATATTCATTTATCTTCCTGTCGGTATTTCTGCTGTCGAGTTGTACTTTCCAATGTTTATTTATATATTAACACTAGTCGGAATTGTCCTCTGACTTTTTATCATGTATTGTATACATATGGGCCGAAGTTTTTCTTTAGATTTTTGCATCATCTCATCACATAATAAACTGTATAGATTAGCGCAAGAGTATAGGTATAGGCTTTAGATAATATACAAATATATGGACCTGCTGTGTCAACCCACATTAAACTCACACCTTTTTACCAGAAAAAACACTTCAAATGTCAGGGGTTTTTTAAATAGCTAGGCCTAAGTGGACTTGTAATGGTGCATGCTGTCTTTTATGGTCAAACTGATAGCTGCAATCAATTGCTGCTCCAAAAAATGTTGGCAACAATACTTAAGCTACCCGAGAGAACATAGTATAGAGGCCAATTTTTTTCAGAAAATCGCTAAATCGACGTTAAATCAATCATTCTGTGTACTTAAAGTCAGACTGATGAACGCAATTTTAAAAATCAAAGGTAATTTTGGTCAATTTTTCGAAATTAAATAGGACTTTCAAAAAAGTTTAGTTGGAACTTTCATCTGCCATTAAAACTGATAAAACATTTGTCAGCAATTTGTCCACATATCCGTGGATTTACTGCCAGAATGACTACATAATACTATAACCAAAAGAAAAGCATGACGGGAGCATTATCTTATTATGAAGTTTAATAGTTGCTAACTTCTAATTGTCACACCTACCTTTACTACACTAACACAATGACACATGAGCCTACACTAATCACGAGTGTGTTATGATACTATATAGGCCTAGTGTTTGATAACATTTGATAAGTTATATGGTGTTAAACGCTTTGTATTTTATGTTGATCAATTTATGTATGCGTCATCACATGTTATATAATTATATCAGACTGTTGCACATGCACAGCACTCGCACTGCATATAATAAAAAAAATCCGCCCCGGTTGGGCTCGACAAAAAATATAGAAAATGGAATAAAAAATATTATTAAAGATACCTGATTACACATGTTGTATGATGGTATTATTTTGTCAGAAAATAAAGCTTCCAAGTAAATTACCAAATAAAGTAAATTAACAATAAGTCATTTTCAACCACTTGAGGTTGCGTCTCGCTACGCGATTCACAACCTCAAGTGGTTGAAAATTACTGATATTTGTTTATTTTGAGACGAAATATTTACAAAACTTGTTGAGTGTAAAAATCAGCGTTACAGGGTACCACGTCGGGATACCGCGGATCAAATGATGATGCCGGCCCAGATGTCAAATCAAGTGGAAAAAAGAAGGCCTCAACGCGATATATAATGTGTGGTGTTGCAGTTTATTTATGGTGCTTTAAAAATGAACTGCAACGCCACACATTATATACCGCGTTGAGGCCTTCTTTTTTCCACTTGATTTACAAAACTTGATATTTAAACAGTCATTTTATTCCCAATGACGGTGATTTACTCGGCAAATAAAACATATTAAAAACGACTATTGTCGTGATTAGCAGGCAGAGGGTTAACAATAATTAAAGTGACATTTTACGAGGAAAATTTGTAATGTTACCTTTTAGTAATGTGTGTAAACTTCTGCACGTATCACAGCAGTATCTGTTATATGACGGCCAGTAACAACTTTTGGCCTTCAACTTTCCACAATAGCTGTCTGAACCCTTATTCGAACAAGGCTCTGCAAAGAAAATCACATTAAAGGTGATCTATCACCCCTTAATAGTATGAATAATTTTGTGACAAATAAAGCAAAGTTGCCACAAGATGGGGCACAAGTGTTTCCTTATATGGGGTGATTGTCTATCATGTGACCGTCTGAGAGGGCCACATGATAGCTAATCACCCCATATAAGGACATAATTATTCATACCATATAAGGGGTGATAGATCACCTTTAATATTAGAGCGAAACACACCAACGCAAACGCAAGAGCGACTATGCCCGCGACGAGAGAAGCGACGAAAAAAGAGTTCGGCTGACTGTCTACACAGCAACGCGGAAGTCAACGCAAAATGTGAGGCGTTTGTCCTTGTTACAAGGCCAGATTGTGGTAGTGACCTCATTTGCTTGGACTTCCCACGAGAAAACGGGAGCGAAAACCGAACAAATATGCGTTGCACTTCACGCTCGCCTTCTCGTTATTATGCTTGCGAAGTTATATAATAATGAGTTTGATACTTATCGCACGCTTTCATCGTAAAACATACCAACGGGAATGCAAGAGCGAAAATGATCAAACTGATTATTTCATCATTGCCAAAACATGACAGCGCGAGGGCCAGCGCGAAGGGCATCGTAAAAAAAGCGAAAACGTTACATTTTTGTCGAGCGTCGCGCCTGTTTTCACGCCAGTTTCGTGTGGGAAATCCAGGCAAATAACATGGATAAAGTCACTCCCACAATCTGGCCTCAGAAGAGCATGTCATCGCGTGCATATTTGCTTTCGCGTTGGTGTATTTTGCACTTCAGTATCAAGCTATTAAACCCAGTCCCAGAATTGTTTAATGTTGGATCATCGTCTCCGACGCTGGTCCAACATTTAACCAACATTACTGAGATATTTGATGCCACCTCCACTCGGGACCGGCTTGCTTCCCAGCAAACACAAGACATTGACACATTGAAATTTGTATTTAGCTTTGAAATATTGTCAATTAATTATTTATAGACTAATCATCCACATTTTTATCCCCATTGTTTAGTCATATACATCAGTCACGTACTTGGCGTTGTAATCATTTCTGTGCTTCTGTGAGTTGTTGTGGTGGTTTTCGCCGCAGAATTACAGCTCTGACAACACCGTGCTCTGTCGGAATCTTCCAGACAGAACTCCGGATTTCTCCTGACGTAATCTGTACACCAGCTGGATCTGTCTCCGTATGGACAATCTGTGAAAATACACAATTAGTTATTTTATTATTATAAGAGTATAAGTAGTGTAGTAATCCTGATAAAATAATCTTGACAAGTTACTAGCAAAAGGTTAGATCATTATTGAAGACGTTTTTCTCTACATCCAAAACGATGTAAGATCAATGTTGGGTCACCGTCTGCAACGCTGGTCCAACACCGACAAAACAAAGTGCTGTAGTACAGTGTAGGCCTATGCCGTGCCATCATTATATTATTTCATATTGTAGCATTGGATATTATGCTGAGCTAAAACATCAGAAACTGCGTGTTAATATATAGATTGAGGTCATGATATTCAGAATCAGCGTGCCTATACTCTCACCAACCTGAAGAGTCCGTCCTTAGCTTTCTGCAGGTAGCACAGCAAGTCTGACTCTCACGAGTTTTGTAACAAATCTCAGCTCCAATATCCTGACACCAGCTGGCGCTGTCGCCATACTCACAATCTGTCATAAAAATCGAAATCACATGAGACAGAATTCAATGGAGTATAATTGTTTATATGTGGGCCCAAAGGGATAGGATTGTCAAACATATCATTGATTCTGAAAAGTGTATGCATACCGAAAGTAAAAAATCGGTATGAGTGGAAAACGATGATGGTTTGATATTGTTTGTTCTTTTAATAGAGAAGGATGGTGCACTTACAAGCATTTACTAAACACTTAATCCAATAAT
>OZ024907.1:66792650-66815150 GCA_964017125.1 Flabesymbios commensalis | reverse complement strand
TTATGACGTCGCTAGTACACTAGTCGTCATTAAAAAAAATGACCTAGACAATTAAACGAAATTTCACGCCGCCTAGCGAGTTGGGACCAAACCACAAACGACAAATAGGCCATTCTGAGTTATGCACAACAGAACCAACCCACACATGAAAATGCGAAAAGCTGTATAAGCTGTTCAGATTGTTCTAAAAAGTAGCAGTGTAATGGCGCCAGGATAGCTCATTGGCAGCGTGGTTGACTCGGAGACTGGGAGTACCGGGTTCGAGTCCCGCTGCGGCCGATATCTTTCTTCGGTGCACACATATACAGTCACCCAAACTGTTCAAATTCATGGGATAATAATGACAACCGAACGCATAACCGATTCGCACCGCATAAAAAACGTACAAAAAAATTAAGAAATAAAAATGACCAATATGTCAAAGTTGACATGTAAACGGTCAATAAAAAAAAACCTTTAAAAAAAAAGTATCTTGTTATCAATTATGCAACATATGTTCATAAAATTATTTGTACGCAACAGGTAATGCGATACATCTTTTCTGATGAATCATTTTGCTATTTGTGTACGTTGGTTCTCTTTACCGAAATTAACAATGCAAAAAGTGTCAGTTATTTGAATAGTATTTTATTTTACAAAAAGTAGCATCAACTATAATTTGCGTGATTCTCGTCTATTTTATTATTACATTGTTTTATTTTAAACATGATATATTCCATTACAATACTTAGTTTTAGATAAATAACTATCATTTGCCACCTTATATGGGTTGGTTCCCTTGTGTAAAACGATATTTTTGCTCCAAGTTCCAGTGATTTAGATTCTGATGTTAACCTTACATAGTTACAGCAATTATATTTCTAATGTGATGTGATCTTTATTGCAATGTGTGTTTTAACATCACATAATGGTTCGCGGTCTTAAAAAGAGTTTGCAACAGTGTTTAATAATTTGAGAATTGAATATTCGTGTTTTAATCACGTTCGTCTGAAAATGAAATTGGAAGGATGAAGTGTTCTGAATAGCCTACATTTCAGCATTAACTATGGTGTGTTTGATCGCATTCTTCTGACAGAGATATATGGAAGACAGAATGTTTAATATTTTAGCATAAGTATATTCGTGATTTTATTAACTATTCCAACAGTGACATATCGAGTAAGCGCAGTTTCCTATGAAGTATATTTATATAACATGCAAATGTTATAAATGATAGCCTTAGGCCTATCATAATAAAATATCTTCAATAACTTACATGACATGCAGATTGATATATAGGGTATATTATGAACGAAGGTGAATAAGGTGCATTTTATTGTTGTAAAAGATAAGCGACTTGTCAAATAGTAGGGGAAGGGCGGGCAAAGGGGGCCACTTAACGTTTCTATGGTATTTAAGGAAAATATTCGAGCTATTTAAAACCAATGACCGTTCTATGTAAGGTACATGCAATGTAGATACATATAACAGACTAGTGTTGGAAATATGTACCCATTGAAAGTTAGCGGGCAAAGGGGGCCATGCTGTATGGTCTTTGTATTGAAATGGCCTGGCCCCCTTTGCCCTGGCCCCCATTGCCCAAGGGGTAGAGGTGGGGATAAGCATATTATCTCTCCCCAAAGGGATCATCTGAATAAAGTAATGACTACAAAACAAAGCAATATGATGTACCACACAAAACAATAGATTTTCAGAAGAAATCACATAAATTCATCAAGAGATTCATACAATTATATAAGCTTATATTCATAAGATTGTTGCCTTAAACTCCCTATCGTCTATTATTTCTATCTAAAATAGGCCTATGTATGAGATGTATATTTATGTTTTTTGTATACACATGTTTATAATTCATAACAATGACGTCATTAATATTTCATGCAACATGTCACAATTAAAATATCTCTGATCACCACCTTTGCCCACCGGCCTCTTTGCCCGCCTCTCCCCTATACATAATATCGCGATTTTAGTTGTCACTTGACATGGTTCATCATGTTACTACACATATAGCGCCAGGGACGGATGCCCGCATTACATTTTATAGGTCCTATGTCACAATGTGTGAATGAATGATTGGAGGTTTAGACCGCCTTTGTACATATAGGCAAAACTCGGCGGTGAGAAACTGGTGAGAAATGGTGAGATTACACTGCCCTCCAGACACATGATTCGAAATTCCATCCCTGGCTGCGTGAGGCCGATCACGCTACGTTTCGGTCAAATACGCAAAATTCCGTCATATAATATATAATTCGCGTTAGATCTAAGCTAAAAATTATTCCATTTCCAATGTTTTCATCATAATGCAGGGACAGATGTATATGGTCTTTAAATGAGAATCTCATTAAGGAATGGACATTGATGTCTCAAATCGACGCGGGCTCAATATAGAAATGTGGGTTGGTTCCATTGTCCGAAATTGGAATGCGCGATTCATCATTTTTAACAACATAACCACGACCATTTGAACGCCTGCACCTCATACGCTATATATCATCAACTCAATCACAAAAATGTTCCTTAGAGTACATGTTCAAACCAATATTCTAATAATTCCATGCAAACAACTCTCATCATATTTCCCGAATTACCACAGTTCATCAAACTTTAAGTTTATTTTACAGAAAATTACTTCCTTGTGGGTTGGTTCCCTTGTGCTTAATAACGTCCAATTGATTATATAAAGATTATTTTATTGCATAACAAATACTAACCATAAGCGCTGGGAGCATCTGAATCCTGCACACACAAACCATACTGACACCACTGGAAAGATATATACAGAGTAAAATAAATTGTGTTAATACCTATATTGAAAACATTATGATGGGCATTTGGTCTCTTTATTTTATCATTTTGTTTTATTCTGCGAAACTCAATGACCCTGACCTCCTTTGTTTTCACAGAGCTGGCTAATACAATAAAGTATGAGGGAGGGGATCTTATATAACCTTGTTTTCACCGAGTGACGTCACAGCGTTCAGATAATGAAGTATGAGGGAGGGGATGTTATATAACCTTATTTTCACCTAGTGACGTCACAGCGTTTCACAGAATTAGCTAATTAACGCATGTAGAATGTATCTGCTGATGTCTGCTGATATAGCCGTCGCGCAGCCGAAAATGCTACCTAGATAGATATTCAATACTGACGTCAGCTCATATAGCCGTCGTGCAGCTGAAATATGTAACTATGAAGATCAGCATAGCTATGATGTATAACAGACAACCGGCTAATACATGTTCACCTTGTTATCGCCACAGGTGGTGCCATTGTGAGCACGATGTCCATGATATCTCTCACAAGCTTCACTGTCTGGCGAGTAGCATTCTAACTGATTACACATCTCTAAATCATTCACATGACCCTGAAAATAACAAATAAATTAACAATAAGGAGATATCAAACGTTCCGCTCAAATGCTATGTGATGCAGATAATATATAGCCTACATACCACTACGGAGATGACAGGTTGATTTCCTCAATACAACAGATAACTGTTTATTGTAAGCTCCACATTTGATCATTTCTTTTTTCCACGTGTAAACATACTTTATAAAATATTCCACTGAAAATCCAAACCAGCCACCCCACCCCCCGTCTTTGCGACCTCCGACTGGATTAAAATTACTTTAAATTAATTGTTTTCCGTCGCGAAATAGTGATTAATCAAGATCGTTCTCTCTAAATATACTTGGTTTAAGGAACGAATGTGTTTACCCCACAATAAAATGACTCGCTGCCATACAGAATGACACACTGCTGATCGGTCGTGTACCGCTGGCCGGGAGGTGTTTTTATATAACTGGCGATATCCCATTTCCGGGTGTCTTCTTCTTCCAGTAAACAATTCATATTTCTCCTGTAACATCCAGAAGCAATTAGCACTCAAAATAGACGAAATGGTAATCTAACCATCAGACTCCTGAGCTATACAATGATTTTTTTACCCACGTAAAGTTGTGTCTCGCTACCGCGATCCACAACTGCAATTGACTAAAATTACTTGGAGTTTTAAAAATTAAACTACGAAAAATATATGTGCAACAGATTTAGGAGATGTCATTTTTAAACACTAGGTACACTTTAACCCTTTCAAAGCTGAATTGTCATTGTATAAACCTTGGAGACTAAAGAGTTTTGCTCAAATTGAAATCATCATAAATGTCAAAATAAATATTTTTTCCGGGTAATTTGAATACCTATGGTCTGGGTATGTGACAATTATAAGTATTTTAATTCTTTCGGTGCGTCTTTATACGTCCGAGTCCGACGTCTACATAGTCAGATTCTGACGTATAAAGACAGTCCTCGCGCTGAAAGGGTAAAAAATTAAACACTGAAATATCATTGTAGTCCACATCTGATTTAGTGCTCTAGGGGTTTAAAACGATGTACACTGTAACATGAACAACATTGACACCTTTGATCTCATTAATATCATCGGTGATTACAGTACACATTTGAAAATCACGTTGATAATATGAAATTTAAAATTAACCATTTTTATATAATGGAGGACAAAGGATTTTTGCAATTATAAATCACCATGAATGTCTTAGCTAGTTCTTTCCGCTTTATTTGAATACATTATGTTCTGGATCTACGGCCAATATAAATATTTGAATTCTTTCCGTGCGGGGATTGTCTTTAGAGTCAGAAACTGACGTCTTTAGACGTCAGGTTCTGACCCTAAAGACGGTACCCGCGCTGAAAGGGTTAAATGAAGAATGTAATTTTATCTTATAAACCCTGTAAAATCAAAGACATCTATATATGGTCACGATCCAGGAATGCCTCATTAAATATATATATCGAATATGTAGAAAACGCCTATCGCATACTGTGTTATTTTCCATAGGAATGTGTAGAAGTAGTTCTTTGAGCATGTGGAGAAGCTGTATGGATGTAGCCGTGTGTGTGAGGTGACTCTGCTGGCGTAGGGCGCCATTATGTACTGGTCGTCGCTGGGGCAGTCATTCCTTGACGATGTATCATGGTAAGCACCCAGGCTGCAGGGAGAACATACAAAATGTCAGTTACTGTATTAAATTTGTCAATTTTAAAAGGTCTATTTTATAAACGTTTAAACCCTCATGATGCATCAAAGCTTCATATTGCATAGCTAAAGCATGACTAAATTATCTATTTCTAGGGGGGGGGGGGGGGTATAGAGCTGTTTAAACATGTTTAATAACGATATCATTTTTTCATTTGCCACCCACTTTAACATCTTCAAGTCATTTTCATCTAACACAAGTCGAGAATTGCGATAGCAATTCGCGGCTTGGATTGGATGAAGATGAGAATGGTAAATTCGGGCTTAAGAGCTTTTTAGCTCATTTAAAGCTGTTGAAGCAGGCAAGTCGTTTCGCTTTACTTCTTAATAATATTTATCTCACGGTGGCTCCACTCCTCAGAGCGCTGACAATGCTGGGCATGCGGGTGGGCCAACAGCGTGTGCCAATCAAATCGTTACGACCAATCCGTTACTTTAAATTGTTATTTTGGTTTGAACAAAAAAAATAAAATTCCGGATCCGACACAGCTATAATAGGCCTATTTATATGGTCCTTAACACCATGAAGTACACATTCAGTTTACTCACCGTTTAATTATAATTTGATTAATGATAATTCGACAAATTATTCCCACTGATAAAATACTTCAACCTTTAGAACCATATAATCCTACATACAAGATCTTGGTCGATTGGTTTGAGAAAAGTATCTTGGTCGATTGGTTTGAGAAAAGTTTGCTTGTGGAGAATTAAATCTAGCTTAAATCAGCATGGCATATTACAAATTTGAGACATTTGAGGGCAATAAAGTAAAGCGATGATATATGTCGTACAGAGAGTGGGAGAGAATATATACATTAATGTTCAACATTCCACGTAATATAGAGCACATTTATTACTGTATTATAATATAAAGTAAATGAGTAGATATTAACCTGTGACCTATTTCATGAGATGCTGTCAGAGCTGTACTATATAGTCCATTCTCTCTGAGCACTGATACGCTGCCTTCTGTACACATTGCTGCGATATACGCCGCTCCTGTTTACAATACATACACATGTAGTTTCATCATTAAAATCTATACTAAAATTATCAATTTGTGTTTTATTATTTTGCAGATGAGGAAGGAATGATATGATTGTGATAACTAATTGTTATAAATAATTGTGGCACCAAATTATTTTAGTAAATTACAGCGGTCGTCATTTTTAAATACACCTATACAAGTATGTAGAGCTCTTTCATAACCATAGTCACAAGTGCGTCACTTTGGTATCCTACCCAGGAGGCAAACATCATATTTTCTGGACAACTGACAAGGCGTGTTGTAAAAGGTTGGGCACTTGAAATGTTTTTAAAATATTTTTAGGATCGATATACATAACCATCAGCGGCTAGTAAAAATAATTCAATTTATTTGGTGACAATATACAATAAAATACATGTATCGATGTCTTTATTCACCTCCATATTGAAGTACATGTAGGCCTATTGTACATGGCATACAGTAAAGACAATACAAATACAATTCTACAAAATATTCTAACTGATAAATGTTATTTTAATTATAAATAGCAATAAATGTTTTTTTTTATTCGACATTACATATGCGTCAAAACTTCCAATGAAAAACGTACCAAATACACACATTAATAACAAGTTATGTACAATGGAAGAAGAATTTCAGCATGTGATTATAAAAGTAAAAAAGCCGAAACTGACACAAGGCTGGTAGGCCTACACCGTGTGAAACATGGGTCCAACTCTAACCCAAAAATGGCTCAAGGGCGCAGGATTGCCTTGACATTTCAAAGCATGGTGATTAGCTCATGAAAAGTCAGTTCGCTCACAAACGATCTAAATTCGCCTTTAACTTAGGGACGCACCATTAGATATGTGGGGGGGGGGGGGGGCTAGAGTTTTTGTTGCTTGCAAAGTTTTTTTTATCTAAGCGAGAAAACATATTTTTTGCGATTAACGTCCAACATTTTTTTTTATGTTTCGTCGAAGAAATGAAATATCTTTTTTTTGTCGTATGCTTTCCCTATTATGTACTTTAACATTTGGAGGTTTTTATGGTCAACATATTTCCCATCAATTTCGACAAAAAAAAAATTTCCCCTCACATTTTCAACAAACTTTTTTTTGTGGCGACAAACTGTTTATTTCAATTTTTTTCAAGGCCTCCCCCCCAGATATCACATGGTGCGTCCCTTAGTGTACATTGTTGCGAAAAAAGTGATAGTAGTGACAGAGGTAAAACATGACTACAATTTCAACAATACCCGGATTAAGGATATGATTACAAGGATACTTAATTGACACCAACCTAGTATAAAATAATCCCTCTTGTCTTGGGTTTTTCCACTGATGAGTTTATTCCTATTAAATATAAAAATTAAATTATACTTTTGTTGTTACACATTTTTTGTATCATGTATTTTTATGTAAATAAAATAAAAACCTCTTTCTTAAATTATTTTGGCTTATTTTTCATACATTTATAGTTGAATTTGTTCCCTTAAAAAAACAGAGATAACAGGCATTTTATATTAAATGTACGTTTACATAGGAATGTACGAGAAATATAAAACATATTATCCAAAAATGATATTGCTTGATTGTAAACAAATATTAAAACTATCTACCTAATTAACTAATGTAGAGAATCAACGAGTTCGAAATAACTAAAACTGCAAAATGAAATGACTCGGGCTTTAGGCCACCTTTGTGCACATATAGGCTAAACTGGGCCAGGAGAACCTCCTGAGGATGGTGAGATGATTGAGATGACACTGTCCTCCAGACACAGGATTCGAAATTCGAGCCCTGGCGGTCTGAGGCCGAGCACGCTACCTCTCGGTCACGGAGGCTCCCCACAATACTAACTTTCACACGTGGATGGGGAAGAAACAATTTTTTGTTTCTTTCAAACCGCCGAGACCGGGAACCGAACCCCGGACTCTGGCGTGAAAGGCAGCGGTGCTAACCACTACCCTAGGGTCCCCGCCCAACTAAAACTGCAATCAACATAATTATAACGTAAGTATAAAAATCTCTAAAATAACAAAAATGGCCGTTTATGGCTAGGTGCCATAAACTTTTAGTGAAAAATATATTGCTGATACGCCCACGGCGGCGGCGGAGATGGTGAAATGCTAAGCATTATAAGCATCCCGATAGTATCAGAGATGCAGATTAAAAACAAGAAAACAACAGTTGATAAACACATGGTTGATCGTCTGACGTACCCTGTAACGAGGAGAGCGTGATCATGTTGGGGTATTCTCCGTTCTTTTTGTGCCAACCAATCTTGTAAATTGTCTAAAACGGATACAGAATAACATGCACGTTGTTCATAGAGTGTGGTACACACTCCGCTACTCTCCATAAAACTGGCGTCTGGCTGGGTCTAAAAAAAAATTAAACAAAGAGTTGTGTTAGGAGTCCCACAAATTATCACATTATGGGGATGTAAAAGCGGAAAAACGGAAAAGGGAGACAAATAGTTCAAATATGTCAGTGAGAATACATATCAACACCCAATTTATTGAAAAATTCAATATAATAGGGGCTTACACAATAATTTCTGAGATAGTTTTATCACAGGAATTATTTGTGTAAGCTCTATAAGTAAATACCCAGCTAATTATTGTAATTTACCGTGATAAAGTAGAATTCTTTCAGAAGAATATCCACTCGATAATCTGGCTCATCCACGTTAGCAAAACGCAAATTAATCTGTAAAATAAAAAGACGATTATTGATAGTTAAACTCGCTCTTATTGATGGGTTCTATCATCCGCTCGTATTGGCGGGTTCTAGTATTTGTCTCTTACTGGTGGGCTCTATCATTTGTCTCTTATTGGTGGGTTCTATTATTTGTCTCTTACTGGTGGGTTCTATCATTTGTCTCTTATTGGTGGGTTCTATCATTTGTCTCTTACTGGTGGGTTCTATCGTTTGTCTCTTATTGGTGGGTTCTATTATTTGTCTCTTACTGGTGGGTTCTATCATTTGTCTCTTATTGGTGGGTTCTATGATTTGTCTCTTACTGGTCGGTTCTATTGTTTGTCTCTTATTGGTGGGTTCTATCATTTGTCTCTTACTTATGGGTTGTATAATTTGTATCTTATTGGTGGGTTCTATCATTCTATTTTGTCTCTTATTGGTGGGTTCTACCATGTGTCTCTTATTGGTGGGCTCTTTTGTTTGTCACTTAATGGTGGGCTCTATTATATGTCTCTTATTGGTGGGTTCTATCATTTGTCTTTTATTGGTGGGTTCTATTTTGTCTCTTATTGGTGGGTTCTATCATTGGTCTCGTATTGGTGGATGGTTCTAGCATATGTCTCTTATCGGTTGGTTCTATCATTTGCCTATTATTGGTGAGTTCTACCATGTGTCTCTTATTGGTGGGTTCCATCATTTGTCTCTTATTAGTCGATTATACAATTTGTCTCTGATTGGTAGGTTCTACGGTTTGTCTCTGATTGGTGGTTTCTCCCATCTGCGCTATCATACAAATGAAAATGAAATAAATCTGACGTGGGACCTTGTGCATTATGTAGGCGCGCTATGATACATTGTATATATCCGTCACAAGCAGGTAAAGTGCCATAATGATATCGTCCGATAGAAATTAGTATTTAATATTTGCGTGTTCAAGTTGCAATTAGCACATTTTATTTCGAAAGTAAAGCTATCTATTTGTCTTTAGACTTAGACCCGTTCTGACTTACACCATTCACCATGTGGGAGTAGTAATATCGCATGTTGCGTACGGCATCGTCTTTCCGATCCTCCATATTTTTACTCCTGTCAGTTTGTTCCAACCATCTGCAGATGATGCATAATTTATTATATGTGTAAAATTGAATCTTAAAACTAGCAATGATTACAATTCAATATTTTAACCCTACGAAGGCCAATCTAGAATATAATCGTTGTTATTTTTAATTCAAATAATTTTAAATCAAATAATATATCATGGTAATCAAATATGTGTTTATTAAAGAAAATTGGATTTGATTGGTCTCAAATTTATCATATGAGTATGATTTACCGACTTAAAGATGTTGGTCGCGATAGCAGGATACAATTTCAAGTGGGTGAGAATGCAATAACATGGCGCTGAAGGATTAATTTTCAATTCAATTCAATTCAATTCCGTTTATTTATGCTTGAAACATACATTATACATACAATCAATTATACAAATGCAAAGGAGACCTGCATAAGGATTTTGACAAGCCGCTTCCATGCTGGTCACCCTTCAATAAAGTAAAATAATGTTTCTGAAAAACTGCATACGTCGCGGGGAAGACGGAAAGATAAAAAAAGACGGCCAATCATAAAAAAGTAACATTAATACGGACAAATACGAGTATAGTCTATGTATCAACGCAAACAAAAGACACAAAATAAATATATTAAAAACGTTAAAATTAGCGTACTGCATAGATATAATACAAACTTATATAATAACCTACACCGAGATTAAATATAATTGAAAAGTGCCAGCGTCCAAAGTGCACTGTGTATTACGAAACAACAATTTTTGAATATACATAGCAGTTTTGTATTAAACATGTTTAACTGTATTCATTTACAAGAATTTTTTAAAAATATACTGAAAATCCTTTTCGACTATGAGTATTTATTTTATCTGTTATAATGCTGTTTGAATTATTCAAAATCTCCGGAATACAAAAACGCATGCATTTTCGAGCGAATACATGTTTCACTCGTGCAATAGAGTAGCTTATTTTTTGTCTGATGTTATGATGGTAGATTACTGGTTGTAAAAGTGAAGACATTTTAATGAAATAAGCAGGTACATTGTAAAATATCAGGTCGAAACAATACGTTAATATAGAAAGTGGTTAAATTTTACTCACTTTGGAACTGAGGGTGAAACGATTGCGACGTTTCGATCTGCCTTGAGCATATTTTGATCACGCAATGATTAGTTAGGGTGAGTGAAGGCAGATCGAAACGTCGCAATCGTTTCACCCTCAGTTCCAAAGTGAGTCAAATTTAACCACTTTCTACATGAATCTTGGAACCATGAAAAACACATTCTCTACCAAATCGTTAATAGTTGAAGCTGAAAAGAACCATCAATTTTAAGCACATTTAGATCGCTGTGGGAGAGGTAAGCACTCGAAAATATGATTCGCATGGCTTTATTCTGCAATTTTAGAATTATTTCCTGGTTAAAACCTCAGCACTTAAGACCATAAATTATATGTGATTTAATCAGCCCATTTATAATTATGGTTAAAAGAATTTCAGTAGGTACAGTCGGTACATAATTCCTATAATATTTAAAATTTTAGAAATTATTTTGTCTATGTGCGAATCCCATTTCAAATGCTTGTGTATTGTTAACCCTAAAAATTAAATTCGTCAGCAGATTCTATTTTGATTTTCTCAATCTCTATATTAGGTATATTGATTTGTTATTGAGGCATATGAGATACCATGAATTTGGATTTTTTATGTTGATTGATAATTTGTTCACATTTAACCAGTCTATAACTTTTGTTAATTCTAAATTTAGATTTTTGGAATTATAATTACCAAAAACATCCAATATGTGGTATAAACAAGTTCAACAAATAAATAAATATTCGATAACTTGTATTATATCAATCACACATGTATCCTGCCTACCTCTATCTACATTAAGTTGATGTACATTCATGTACACGTAAGAACAGTAAAGTATAAAAAATAGTAACACGGACCATTGTTATTATTTGCCGAATTTGAGAATCATTTACCTGTTATATATGACGAGATCAATGATAACCAGTAGCTCCACAATGTGTTGACGAGGAAAGTGAAACTCTGCGGCAATTCTGGGTATGACTGGATCATGTGAGAATGACGACTCCCATTCTGAAAAACAGTAGAGTAGGAACGTGTTGGATGTACAAAAAGTAATCAGACAACAGTTACTAAAGAACCAAACCGTGGGTATGTAATGTTGAAGCAGAAAAAAACGGAGAATATTATGGTCAAAAAAGCACAAAAAAGACAGAGGTGATCACCATTAAGAAAAACTACAGGGTGGTGCTAACATCTCATTCTCTTTTTGAAATTAACTGGCATATAGAAACAAAAGTCAGCTCTGCATGTCTTTAAAAAAAGACAACAGTAATAAATCACCCACTTGTTCACTTGTTAGACAAAACCACAAAAAACGTATGTACTTTTTAGGAATAAAACTACTGTAGGGCGTATGCCTAATATTATCGTGTCAGAGTTGATCTTTTATGGTGTCATCAAATATGTGATATTATGTATTTTATCGTTATTAAGTATATATTGACATGTGTTCAAATTCTCCAATAAATCATTGCTCTTTCATTTAAGTATGAAAATATTAACGCAGCTTGAAATATATAATCTTAGCAAACACTAGCGATTGAAACAATGCTGGCTGAATGCTGTTCCGTCGTCCACGATGCTGGCTCAAGATTGACCCATCAGTATGGCGATCCTTCGTGTTCGCTGTGTTATTTTGAAAACACGGGTTATTTTGAAAACACTAAACATTTGTATAACATTTATACAACGTCGGCCAAACGTCTTCGACGCTGGTCCAACATTGTACAAAAATAATACAAATATTTTGCGTTTACTTGGTTGTGCTGGCTGTTATGTAAGGGCGGACGATTTGACTTTCAGAAGCCCCACAAAACACAGTGACTTCAATCGGTGAAAACAAGGTTATATAAGAACCCTCTCCCATACGTCATTGTGTTAGCTGGCTCGGTGAAAACAAAGGAGATCGAGGTCATTGAGTTTCACAGAATTAGAGCTCGTCCCTGAATAACCGAGAAGATCCGCCCAAATATTCTTCAGAAATCATAATTTTCCAGATATTTATATTATGATCAATAGTTAAAAAGTGACAATAAATAAATATTGTAATTCGATAAGTAAATACGTTTAGTTTATTATCAACTGTAAGCTCACCTAGTTCGTCATCAACCTCTCTGATTTCTCCTTTGTCATTCTTTTTTTCTCTCTCAGACTGATCTGGTGCAGCCGCCCTTCTGTTTCTGTGTTTTCCATGTGATTTTTGTGAATGCTGTCTTACATGTCGTATTATATCGGATGTCTTTACTCGAGGGACTTGATTTGTATTAAATCTAATAAGATCCCAGAGCGTTAATGTAGTACCCTGGTGTCCGCTTTCGGGTACCACAAGCTGAAAAATATAACAATGATGACTGCTGTAGATTGAACAATGTTTGAATCATTTTGTTTAATAATCTAAAACATTGCCTAATCACTTAGTTACGATTTAAAAGAGTAAAAAAATAATCCTGTTGCTAAGACATGTTGCTGACTGCTCGTTTTACTTGTAGAAAATGATATAATGGACATGCCTCTCATTTTGACCTGGTAAATGCAGCAGCATTTTATCGGGTGGTTAAATTAAAAATGATACTTTGCACAATTCAGAAAAGTAAACTTTAGTTCAAATATTTAGAGAAATGTATTAATGTATTTTGCGTGACTTGATATCTACATTCTATTGAATTATCAGAAATCCAAGATGGCCATCTTCAATTTGTAGCAAAACTTAAATATCAACGCTACTATGACAGGTAGCCCTGCTCTCTACAATGATCGATTCAAAGAGCAATAAAACTCTTCTATTAGAAAGAAGTATTGTGTACATATTCGGCAAATTATTAGTTAAACTGAAAAAATAACATTAACAATGCAAATGAGTGTGTTTGACTGATAAAAATGAACCATATTCCACGTTGAAACAAATATGTTTTAGTTGGTCTATGCAGTGTCGTATCTAGAAATTGACACATTTTAGCTTAAGAAAGGGGGCGCTAACTTCACTTGAGTCCCAGATATGCACGCAATGAAAAAGGGGGACGCACACCGACTCCGCCCTATGCTAGATACGCCACTGCTATTCTGTCCGTATCCGAGCCGGATCCGCAAGCCATACGATATGTATCAATAATTGGTGTACATGTAGTATATAATTAAACCACTGGCTCGATCACTCTCTTCCCAGTTATTGTCTGTATAATAGTTATCTACCAGGTGGCGCTTTTACAGCCATTATCAAGTAACAAGTAGTTTATTCTGATGGTCTTCTTTAGTAGAAGACAAGACATAGTTGCCAGAAAGGCGTTATACACATGATACAATATATACACCAAAACTAAAAGTTACAAATTGTTATTTTGGAAAAAAATAACCAGCTGTTGTTCAAGCTTTCCGCCCTATGCCTGTTTAAAAAGTTCTAGAAGATAAATAGTTGAAGGTCTTATAATATTTTGCATCTGTGTATTTTTTACGTTCTTCTTTGAAATTAACACAGCAAAGTAATTAGTGAAATTCATCTCCTAGATCTGTTTTACAAAATTGGCATACTTGCATATAACGTAGGACTTGGGACCGCACACCGGCCTCTATGGGCAAGCAATGATTTCGGCATTAAAAATTGGTATAAAATATTTTTTAAAGAAAAACGTTGTTTTAACTATACGATAAATAGTGCATTTTCCTCCTTTAGATGCCATTTTTTATAAACTAATCCTTTAATCTCAGATTAACGGACTGTTTGACTGATTCAATAGAGAACATAGAAATGTTTGATTTAAGCAAAATCCAGCAACCCCACAATAGCTCAGTGTTGTGCTTGCAGTTTGCATACATACATATTTTTTTCAATCTAATGTATGGTATTACAGATCTCGTGTTTATCGCATAAACACAACCTTTCCCAAGATGTTAACATACGTGATTTAATATCAACATCTAAGGGAACAGCGCCCAACTCTCCCTAAACCATCATAGAAGATGTGAACTTATTTACAGATAATACATATTTTGAAAATCTAAGCTGGAGTCCTTCAAGTATGTCACAGCTTTCGCTGCCACATACGTCAGCTCCGTACCGTACAACACTTTATATCCAGTGGGAGAGCTACTTTTCTGGCTTTTATTAAAAAAGAAAACATACACTGTAGCTCTCAATCCTTTCTGACATAAATGAGATTTTGCAACATTAAGTTTGGCATTACATTTGAAAACTAAGCCTAAATAGTTGTATTTAACCATAGTATCAGGTACAGTGTTCACCGAGGTTAAATATATGGTGTTTTCGTAATTTTCCCTTAGGAAAAATAGATTTTGGTTTTGTTTATTTTTACGTACAAGTCAAAAATAACACAATATTTTTCTATTTCATTCAACGATGCTTGTAGGTCATTAGGATTTTCAGCTAGTTGTGGTATCATCAGCGTAAGCAAGTATATAAAGTTTAAAATATGTAACAATATCCTCATCAATATGTTATTTTTACATGTTTTCTTTCAAGCCATCACATTTACCATATTTACGAGATATAAACGACTTTAGATCTTGTAACTATATTGAGAAGAGAAGCGGAGAAATATTTTCGCCCTGTCGAACTCCAATTGTAGGGGCCTATATATAATAGGTGAAAGAATCTGAATATGCCTCGGCTGTCAACGACACGCTTGATTTTGCTTTTATGTACATGTTTTTTCTCACATTAAGTATAGAGGATACCATCTTAGACCACGGAGTTGCTCTACCGATCGTAGCAATGTTTTTTTATAGTCGACAACACAGCAATATAGTCGCTTATGCTTACTGAGGCCCATAATTATCAGCTAGTGATTTTCGAACAAATACATTATCAATGGTTGAAAAATCGGATTTGAAACCTGCTTGTTCTGCTTGTACGATGTTGTTATTTTCAGTAAATATAGTTAATTGTCTAAGCGACAGCTTGTGAAAAGTTTCCCAAAACAGCTTAGCAGTGAAATTCCTCTGTAGTTGTTGGGATCATCAAGGTCTCACTTGTTTTTTTTATAAATAGGCAGGCAGGCAGGCATATGCCCTGATTCTAAAATTAAGTTAAAAAGCTTCGTGTGATATTGAACAAATTCGTACTTCAACAAAAAATTCATTTCCGGGTGTCCTCTTCCGTAAGTCATCCGTGTATCTCAAGTTTGCTACATTTACAGATTTACATATGCAGATGACATACAGTTGACATACGAATGACATACAGGTGTCATAGGCCTTCATATATCTAGACATATAACTGAGTGGTTAAATGTATGGCCAAAGTCCAGTAAAGTTTTTTAAATAATATCACAATCGCAGAACCAGGGGGGGGGGGGGGTTGCGTCAAACTCCCCTAAATTGGCCTGATCATCATAAATATGCCAAATATTGGATACACTTACTTTTGATATGGATCTCCAGTGAAGGTTTCTTCTAATTTGGTAGTCGCTTGTTGGTGTTTTATTGAAAGGTTGAGCAAGTTTCGTTAAATTCAGAGATTTAACGTTAGATGTGAACTGTGATCTTTCTATCTTTGTTATTATTGAATGTGTTGTCTCATCGTTCAATTCAACCTGGTCGAGTGGTTTAGCTACAACGATAAATATGTGTATCATTAGATGCTTGCAGTCTGTTGCAGTCACATGATTGTGACTGCAACAGACACCAAATTTCAAATGAATTTTAACAGTTTCCATCTTTTCAGCTCCAACAAAAATAAAAATATATATAATCTCCTGAGAAATGTAGGATTAACACTTTCAGCGCGGGGATCGACGTTAGACGTCAGAATCGGACGTCTGTAGATGTCAGATTCTGACGTCTTAATTCGATCCCCGCACTGTAAGAATTAAAATATTTGTAATTTGTAATGTATTTGTAACATACCATAGGTATTCAAACGAAGCGGAAGGAGCTAGCTAAGACAGTTATGATGATTTTAAATTGAAAAAAAATTGGTATCCACGGTTTATAGAAAAATATTTCAGCCCTTCAAGGGTTAATTGGGTTTGTAATACTTCAGCTCGTCTATTACTTTATAATGGATCGTAATTGTATATGAGTCTTCTTAGGGTAAAAACATGATTGATAGGTGTTGTTATTTATCCAGGGGTTGGATTCTTGAGGAGGATATTACCTACTTAGTGTGTCAGTGTGCTACATGTCGCATACTCATGATACCGCATGCAGTTTAACCCTTCAACCGCCGGTGCCGCATATTTTCGGTTTTTCATTTTCTTATCAGCACATTAAGTACCACATTTTAAATATGGTAAAGATAAAATGTGCCATCAACCAGCAAGATTTGAAAAGAGTTGACCTCTATTTTGTCAAATCTGAATAATTTTCACTCACTTGAAGTTGTGGATCGCGTCAGCGAGACACAACTTCAGGTGGGTGAAAATTCAAATTGAATAATTTGGCGGTTAAAGGGTTAATAACAGAAATTGTGATATAGGTACTCTCTAAAATCAGCGTTCTATATTTACTGAAATGTGCTAAAGGTCTGTTAGTTTCCCTACCAAACGCATACAAGTTAGAAGTAAGTGCTGCATTAGCCTACTCTTTGACACCTACATCAGTGCTTCAAACGAATTTAACCCTTTCAGTGCGGGACCGACTTTAGAAGTCACCCGATGTCTAAATATAACGTTTAAAGACGAGCCCGGCACTGAGAGAATTAAACATTTTAATGGCCGACGACATTTTTCTCAAATGAAGCGGAAAGAGCTAACTATGTCGTTTAAGAAAACCTGTTGTCTCCATGTTTTGTACACAAATATTTCAGCATTGTTTTGACTAGGGCGGGGGCCCTAGGCTAGTGGTTAGCACCGCTGCCTTTCACGCCAGAGTTCGGGGTTCGGTTCCCGGTCTCGGCGGTTTGAAAGAAACAAGAATGTTTCTTCCCCATCCACGTGTGAAAGTCAGTATTGTGGGGAGCCTCCGTGACCGAGAGGTAGCGTGCTCGGCCTCAGACCGCCAGGGCTCGAATCTCGAATCCTGTGTCTGGAGGACAGTGTCATCTCAAACATCTCACCATCCTCAGGAGGTTCTCCTGGCCCAGTTTAGCCTATATGTGCACAAAGGTGACCTAAAGCCCGATTCATTTCATTTGTTTTGACTAAAAGAGCCCGAGAACTAATTATAAAAACATCGCTTCTAAGCGCACTACATCAGCACGATCGAATCTGTGTAGGCTGTATGTAGGCTACATAGAGATTTTGCATGGCTGAGATGAAAATCGGTCAATACCCTTTTAAAAAGCATAAGATTAGAAGCTGGTGAGCTGACGCTTTGACACCTACAGTTTCAAACGAAGTGAAAATACTCAAAGGCGGCGAATGTAACCCTTACAGCGCTGAAAAATCTTTGTATAACCCATGGAGATCGAAGGTTTTTCGTAATTTGAGTTCATCATAAATGTCTTGATCAGTTCTTTCTGCTTCATGTGAAGACCTATGTTATGGCCTACGGCCATTGGAAATATTTCTTTTCTTACAGTGCGAGTATCAAATTGAGAAAACCTTTGTTCTCCAGGGTTTACACAAATATATTTCAGCGTTGTAAGGGTCAACCCTTTAAGCACCGTATCGCATTGACGCAACGCAAGGCATCTGTATAATATAATGTATTCAACGGAAAATGTTATTATCCATCACAATAAGGAAAAATGTTTTTTATTTCAGATATTATACTAGGTGTTTGATAAAACAGTACGTTTTTATTCACTTTCAGGGATGACATGCACCTAGAAGTGCCTGGTAGCCAGGGGGTTAGAACTCCCTGTGGAGTTTGCCAGCACTAAAACAGCACTTGATCACGAGAGCAGCCGGTTGTAACAACTGTCAATGACACAGGAGTTGAACTTTTGTTATTTGATCTGTTTTATTCACGTCATTGACGTTGATTCAACATCGCAACACCTAGCAGGGATGGAGCCTGTATCAAGCTCTCACTTGGTATGCCTACTATGAAGCTTAGAATAATATGTTATCTGACTTTGTTGGCGGATGCAAACTTTTTTGGGTCGTTTTGTCCAAATAGGACGCGTCGAATCCGCCATTACCCGAAATCACTAAAATTGAATTAGCACACAATTTAAGTATGTAAACGTAGCATAATGATTTTTAGGTCTATGCCTATCTATGTTTTCAGTGTCAAGAAGCTTGAATTTTTGCATAGAAATATGCTTTCTTTATTATTAGACATATTTTATTAAAATTCAAGATGAGCGCCATGTAAAATGTACATTACTGGCGTCGTATTTTGGGGAGATAATGTTATCCATGTTACATATTATACATATGTATATCAAACGCTCTGATCGTAACGTCGTGGGAACCGTTGATTTTATGGGCCTATACAATCAGAGAAATAACTAATACATGCGTTTAACCCTTTAAGCCCTCACGATGCATTAAAGCATCATTTTATATCCCTGAAAACAGACTTAATTTTCCTACAACAAAGGGTTTTACAATGAATATTCCCATGAAACTGGTTTACAAATACATGACAATTTTCTTCAATTACTCACCCAATTCAAATCATCTTCATCCACTACAAGTCGAGAATTGCGACAGCAATTCGCGGCTTGTTGTGGATGAAGATGACAATCGGAAATTCAGGCTTGAAAGGGTTAATTTGGGACAACAAAATGTTGATGGTAAAACACTTATTTAACTGTGAAACTGGATAGTCAGTGAGAGACAGCAGACATCCGCCGTAATTAATTATCGTTTTTATGATCTTTCTCGTAATCCTTATCATCCCCAAACTTTAATTGTCTGGTCATCACACCTCGGTAAAAATGTCGTGCAGATCCGTGCGATCCGGATCGAATCCGGATTGTAATCATGCAAATCCGTTCATAACAATGGTAACATACTGTACAAAATGATCTGAAACAATTGTCAAACGCCGGGCTCACACAGCAATTGACCCTTTAACCCCCGGTGCCGCACATCTTCGGGTTTTCATTTTTTATTAGCACATTAAGTACCATTTTTTAAACCTGGTAAAGATCAAATGTGACACCAATCAGCACTATTTGAAAACAGTTGACCTCCATTTTGTCAAATCTGAATAATTTTCACTCACTCGAAGTTGTGGATCGCGTCAGCGAGACACAACTTCACTTTGGGTGAAAAGTCAGAATAAATAATTTGGCGGTTAAAAGGTTAATCTGCATTTAGTCCACCTGGTGAATTAAAGTCAACATAAACCGACCTATTTATGTAACCCGCTCGGTGTTTATTGAGTATACTCATAGCAGTGGATTTTAAGTATCCTACGATGCTATGCTGACCTGCAAAGTTTTTTGAGTAAACAGTTATTTTAAGTAAACAGTTATTGGCATTTGGCACGGCAGCTTCGCGGCCCGTAACATTGGTAGAGCGTCTGCCTGCCACGCCTTGTTTGTCCCCTTTTTGTGTGACTAGGCGATCACGTCAATGGCGGCCCGTCCAGTTCAGATTGAAGCCTGTGTATCGACGCTTCTTCACTTACAGCGGCACGTTCATTTGCGTGACACATGGATATCTATAGTGTCGTATGGCTGCTCTAACATGTAAAGGGTTGTAAGGTTTGTGTCTAGCGCAGGCGTACTCGTCAACGTTGGTGCAACATTGTACAAATGTTATACAAAGATAGACAGACAAACATATATTTTATTGACAGAAGGAAATTCATTACAGACTTATTTGCCATAGAAATGAGAGCGATATAATTATGTACATGTATATACAAGACTGTTATTTTGTTAAAATCATAAGATAATATACATGGTATGACATATATAACTGACATCATGTTAAGTGACATTGCCATAAGAAGCACTGGATATTTCGCTAATATAAATGACTACTACTTAACATTTAAATAAAAGGCATTGCCAAGATAGCATAGGGGTCTACCATTTTGTTTCCCGCACCAAAACCAGTGATAAAATAGCTACTATGTATAACGTATACTATGTTTTGTGTTTACTGGGAATACTCGTGCGGACACATGTCATAGACAAGCATTATTGAGTTCCCCTGGGTAGGCCTAACCACTGAAATATGATATGAGGGACTGAAATATGAGAGTGATATAAGTATACGGATTAATTATCTTTGAATAGGTTCTCCTTTATATCAGATGGTCTCGCTGTCTGTATTTTTAAAAAGTGCAGCCGAATGCTCGTTGTAATAAAGATACAGTGTATTGAGGCACGGCTATATGTTTATTTGGTCAGCGAGTTGACAATTGAGGTGTCAACTCCATTTATGTTGTACAAAAACTAGAGCAGCAACTGATCATATTTATCATCTAAGAATAATTTACAATAAAATATATATATTCACCGCATCCGGGGTGTCAAACTGTTTTGAAAACCAGATTCACTGACCCGTCTCCCAACCGGTTCATGATATTACAGAGACGTTTTAGTAGAACTACAGACTGTCACACATATTGTTCAAAACTCGCTTGGTGCCCCTACATGACACAGCATCGGGTCAGCATTGGCAGAACTTTGAAACAGTTGCTGAGATTCTGTGTAAATGTTAGTTTAACCCTTGTCCTGCTTGACCCGGATATATACGGGGTTAAGCATATTTTAAGCCAAATAATATGTCACTGAAATGGACAATACAGTCTGGGGTAGATGCTCAGTTAGTAAAATAACTCAATTTAGAAGATGTATATTTTCGAAAAATATTTATGTTTTTTGTCATTTGAAGCTGGAAATTGCGTTAGCAATTCCAGCTTTAAATGACGAAAAATATAATTGAAGCAATTCAGCAGGACAAGGGTTAACGTATTGCAGCTACCGTCTGCGATGCGGCCCCAACATTATACCAACATCTAATAAATACCTCGCCTTTGCACATTTAGTGTTTTTCTTGCTATGACCTTGAGATAGGGTATTTTATATTCTAAAGCAGCTGAGTATATTAGGCATATGTATAAGCGCAAGTGGAGACGTATTATGATAATAATCTGTAGCACCTGTCATGTCACGGGTCAAAGGAAAAAACGCATCATCCAAGTATGGAAACGCCAGCTCTGAGAAACTAAAATTAATACGAATATTACTTCCAAAATGTCATTATCTCCTAGGCTATTATCAAAGAATAATCAATATATTCTTTGCTATTATCTGATTATATATGAGAAAACACATTTTTATTATGTGTGCGCGCGCTCTTATCTCTATGTATTCCATGTATTGCCCTTGCAAGTGGTGTGTCACATGACTGTGTAACTGATAGCCCTACTTCCCGCAGTTAGCACCCTTAAGCTACTAAAGCTTAACATTACTGAGTATATATTCATTTTAGTATTATATTTGGAATTTCAATCACACTTATATTATACTGATCACTGTGGTTAAAAACTATTGGTGGATGATGATAGTCTACTGGGATTTGGACCAACGTTGAACCAACATTGATTCAACGTTTTATGTCTCCAGCCCCTGTCGCGGTGCTGGCCCAACGTTGTGTCAACGTGTTTTTTTGATGGGTATTAATCACGAAACGTTGACGTCTCGAGTTGGCTAGGACACAAGACATTAATCCAATGTTGGCTTAATTTTGAACCAGCGTTGCAGACGATGAC
>OZ024907.1:66702650-66785150 GCA_964017125.1 Flabesymbios commensalis | reverse complement strand
GTTTTGAGCATTTCGGCCGAACAAGTAAATCAGGTTGGTAAATGTAGGTTGGTTTTATTTTAGGGTTCGGAAAGTTATTGCGCATATATTAAAATGAATGCGAAACTTGACAGGAAGCCAATGTGATCGTTTTAGAATTGGAACGGAACGACTAAATCGTGGGGCCTTGGTTATTACTCTTGCAAGGCAGTGTTGAACGCGTTGTAATCTAGCGATATCCTTTTCTGGCATATTGTGAAAAAGTGAGTTACAATAATCTAACAATAATCGTGCTTGGCAAGATATAAGGACAGACTTTTTCGAATTCGACGCAGGTCACAGATATGATAAAAGCATGCCCTACATGCTTGGGATATGTGTTTTCGGAAATTCAGGCTACTGTCGAATAGTACACCAAGATTTGTAGCTGATGTAAATGGATTTGTGTCTTGACCTAGAAGTAAGCATGGGAAATTATTCAAGAATTTTTCTCGCTGAAGTTTGGTCCCATTAAGAAGAAATTCTGTCTTGCTAGGATTAAGCTTCAGCTTAGATCCTGTCATCCAGGCCGACACACCCACTAAACAATGTTGCGTAGTATGTTGTTATGTCGATGATATCAAATGTGTCGGCATGGATGGCAGGGTCCAATCTAAGGGTTAATCCTGGCAAGCCTGCATTCCTCTCATTGGGTTCAAACCAAAGACTTAGATCGGAGGAGACAACTGCCCGTCCTTTTTCACAATTTTCCCCGAAATTTACCATTCTTTCTGTGTAAAATTGTGATAATTAGACAATTAATGTCCATCATTTTGACATTATTCCCGTTTAAATGACGGGTGCACGGGTCGATGGCTAAGACCATGGTCCAAATTTAGCAGACAATTCTTAAATAATTTCAAATGCTGAACTCTGGGTCAAGACACAAATCCACCTGAATCAGCAGAAAACCGTGGTGTAGTATTTGACAGCAGTCTGATTTTCCCGAAAACACATCTCCGAAACATGCTTTTATCAGATCCCAGTGAACTGCCTACCTTTATGGAAAAATGTCACAGTCACTTTTTATATCTATTTACTTTTAAAAATAATATTATGAGGTGAAATTTAGAATATGTCAGCTAGATAACATGGACTTTCAATACTCCGACATCTATACAAAATGCACTTGAACTTGTTTCTACGATTTCCGATTACAATATATATGTTGACGCGTTGTCTTCGGTTGACGGCTATTTTGAAATTGGCAAAAATACCTGATACACGTACATAGATCGAAAGGGTGGCTCTTGCACAAAATACTAAGGGTAGATCATAGCAACGCCTGACACAGATGTGTTGCTTGTTAAGTCATTTAAACCACTATCATAAAGAAAATGCCATATTCTCCACAAAGAGTACCATTAATATTATATTTTTACGTCAAATGATTTCCGAATCATTTCGAAAACATCATAAATGAGATCTCAAATAGCAAAAAAATATAAAAAAAAGCCCAGCTTGGCTCCCGCAAAAATATAGAAGTATGTGCACTTGGTTTTAAGAGGTGAAAATGTGTTGCTTGTGGAACGAGTTGACCAATTATATGACTAATCCCCCATGACTATTAGTTTGCATTTGCACAACCATACTAAACAAAATATAGTTGAGTCGGGATTAGAACCTACGTCCACATAGTCAGGTAGCTTAGCAAAAAAAACCATACTTGGCGGATAAAAGCACCAAATTTTGCATGACACTCCCATAACACCCATTAATCAACATTAGTTTAGGAGCCCTCCTGAATTTTTTAAAAAAGTTGACACGAAATGTAAAACTCTAAAATTGCCGCCGTCTTGACCAAGGTCAAGGATTAAATTGATATAATTTTCGATATGATATAAGCAGATTCATGATTTTGGTATCTACCATAGGGTGTTCATTTATGCCCGACATAATGGTGTGGCCAGAAATTATTTGGACATTGCATTGTGGGTAAAATCTAAGATGGCCTCCATTTCTGCAAGGTTAAGCTATAAATCGACATCATTTTCGACACAAAGGACGCAAAAGCATTGGGTTTTCTACCATTGGGTTTTCAGATATGCCCGACATAGTGGAGTGGTCTGGAAGTACTTTAGATATTGCATTATTGGTAAAATCCAAGATGGCCGCCATTTCTGAAAACCAAAAAATAATTTAATTGTCAACAAAATGGAAGCATATTCGTGATTTTGGTAACAACCATGTAGGATTTTCATATATACCACCTTGTGACTGGCAAACATAATATTAGACAGTCTATTTACTATAAAGATGGGGCCATGACAGGGCACAAAGTGTGTGTAACTTTTCATCAGGATTGAGAGCTACATACATGTAAGCGTCATTTGAGAGCCGTCACAGAGCCACGAACAAACACAAAATATGTATAACTTTAACATGAATTGAGATAGATCAATGAGTTTGGTGTTGATCAGTGTTCTCAGTATGGTTGACATTGTGGCTTTGTCAAAAATAGGACATGCATCAGAGATGGGAATAGTAAATACACGATGTTGACGAGATTATAGACAGACATGATGGGGACTATTTGCCGTATTCGGGTCTGACGTTTAGGCCGATGAACATGAATTAGACCTGTTAATACATAATAATGATTATAATAAAATGTCAGGTTTTGTGGTTATTCGAGGTCCTAGCTCCTTGTGATAATTAAAGGCGGCTTTTAAGCTTCACCTCGGAAGTTATTATCAATTATTATCACAAACACTATTTGATTATATCTATCATGACATAAAGAGTGGACTTTAATCACGTTTTCGATGAGAATGACTGGTAATTATATGCACATGCACATTTTATCTGGAATCCACAAATATTTTAAAAGGTTCGAATGTAAAATCAAATATTGCAGTGTTTTATAACGAGACAGTTCGCTGCCAGAGACCAAACTGGTGGTCAACAGATATGGGGGTAATGTGGCAGCACTTGAAATTTGGTCGTCACAGTCGAGTGGCAGCTTATCTGCCAAGAAATTCTGCAATTATCTAATAATTTTAGAGAGATTATGTATGTTCAATGAAGCTTTGTTAATAACCAGGGGTTCACCACAGGTCTTTAAGCAAAACTACAAAACCTATCGAACAGACAAGGTAATCCTTGTGCCACACTATATCAAGTTCCACATGACCTCGTTAACAAACAGTTTGTAGACAAAGAAATGACAATGTTTCTAAATGCTTATTGAATTTTTGCCTAATAGTGGGTACCTTGCACAACATGACATTGATAGTCCCGAGGAAATGTACGTGGCAATAGTTGTTTTGGACTTAGTATAAGACGTTGGGTCATTTAACAACTGGAAGGATTTCAAAATTACAAAGAATATTTCAAATGTCTTTTCTCTATATATTACAGTTTGTTCCAAGAACAGTCTGCATGCTGTATTCGACAGCTACAATTTGTGCAATGCGCTGTCCAAAAGAGGGAGGCGGCTTACTTACCAAAAGATTCTCCTGTCACGGCCACGTGGTACCCAATTCGGCTTCCTACTGGCCAATATTTTCCCCTTTGCCATGTATTGCGTTCTTTATGATCACGCTACAATATCTAGCATATCTAAAAAACATATTATAGCTATCAAAACCATCAATCTATGTCCATTTCAGGAAAAGATACATAGGCTTGGATTTCTTTTAGGTATTGACACCGAAATGACCATTATGATCTTAAACATATTAATCATCTCTAAAATTATTTTCTGATCATGTCGGGCGCTATACATGAAAACCCTGTGATAGACTGCAAAATCATCGATTTGTCCTGATTTCGGCGAAAGTTATACACATTTCTTGCACGGCCATGTCTCTGTGATAGTTATTTTGCTTGTATTATGGCCGCCATCTCAGTTTTTACTACATCAACCATCTCTAAAGTTGTTTAAATAACACCAACATGGTCACATGTCGGGCTACCTATCTGAAGCCCCCTATTGTAGACAATAATATGTTACTTCCAATAATATATATTTCCTACTCTGTCATGAATCTCCTTCTATCCTGTCTAAAATTATAAAAAAATTGTTTGACACGAACTTTGCTTGACCGTTAATATTGTCAAATGGCGGCCATCTTGAAATTTACCCACAAGAAAATGTTTGAACTTTTCTCTGGCCACACAACTAAATCGGGAATACCTGGAAAACACACGACATACACCTAAACGTGACGCTCATTCTATTTTGTCTAAAATTATATGAATTAATTGTTTTGCCCTTGCACAAATGGCGGCCATCTTGGATTTTACTCACAATACTAAATGACTAAAGTACGTTCAGGCCACACCTGTAAGTCAGACATACTTGAAAACCCTATGGTACACACCAAAATCATGCTTGTGCTTCTATTCTGGCCAAAATGATATCAATTCATTGATTTACCTTGCACAAATGGCGGCCATCTTGGATTTTATTCACAATGCAATGTCTAAAGTACTTTCTTGCTACATCACTATGTCTTGCATAACTGAAACCCGTATGCTAGATACCAAAATCAAGAATGTGAGTCTATTCTGTCGAAAATAATATCATTTTATTGTTTCATCTTGTTCAAATGGCGGCCATTTTGGATTTTGTCACTTTTCAGTGGCTTAAGTGGAAGATAATTTTGGGCTCCTAGGCTACTTTGATTAGAATAGGCTACTGAGCCCTCAATAAAAATGTTGGTGCTTTTATCCGCTCAATATCGTTTATCCTAAAATTTGATGCTAAGCTACCTGACTAACAGCCAAACCAAATGGGCTATGGAAGAACACATACCTCAGCGTATGCCGTTTCTGTTATGCTATTGCTATGGTTCTCAAAAAAAAACAGATGTAAGATGAAACCAAGAGTAATCACCTTGATGAAACTATAACATAATATGTCAGGAAGATAATTATATGCTCTTGTTCATTAGAGTGGATGTGGACCAAGAAAAAAATATTTATAGATATAGCCTCCTTGATAGAACGCAGTTGTACTCGTATACATGTACAAGAAATAATGTGAGTATTAATGTGAGTCCTAATTGGATTCGTGTGCAAACAAAATACTTACATTCATCTTAATCAAGACTTGCATGGTACATATATATCCATCCAGATGTACGTTTAAATATAGCCGACATACAACCATCTTGTCCAGCCAAGTCTGGCGTTCGTTCGTTCGTTCGTTCGTTCGTTCGCTCGTTCGATCGTTCGCTCGCTCGTTCGTTCGTTCGTTCGCTCGTTCGTTCGTTCGTTCGTTCGCTAGCACGCTCGCTCGCTTGCTAGTTCATTCATTCATTCTATTCTTTTTTTCCTTTATTCATTCATTCATTCATTCATTCATTCATTCATTCATTCATTCATTCATTCATTTATTCATTCATTCATTCATGCTTTGCTTTGTTTGTTTGTTTTTTGTGTTATTTTTTAATTATTTATTTATTTAAAAAAAGCCTTTGGAAAACACAATCACCCCCCCCCCCTGCTCTGACACTGACATCAATCGGTATACGGCGCCAACATTATAGTACGTGGTAGCGGGTGAACACCTCGGCACTGTGTAAATGGCGTCGCCCTAGGCTTGTTGTATGTTGGATTTTATAATTGCTGATATTTATTGACATGTGAACAGATCTCCTTGCTAGTGAGTGATCGTAAGATAAATGTTTCCTTCCTATGTACCGGCATTGGTGAGGAAATCGTAGGAACAAATTTCAATTCCTATATAGTTCCTTAATAAAGGTCAGTTGACAATCATTCTCAACAATGTTTGCTAACGTCTTTATTGGGGTTACTAGCGTGGCGGGTGTAATTCAATATGACGTGGTAATTGCGATGCTGTCGTTCACATTTTGATGTTTATTGATTACGTCTCCGTTATGTATCAGCACACACAACCTTTAGACTGCTAAACACGTATACGTTTTATGACGTTGCTAAACACGTACATATACGTGTGAAAAAAACTAGCAAAATAAGAGTGGGTATTGTCGCAATGAAAAACTAATTATATTAAAAATAAAAGTATTATGCTCGTCATACGTGGTAGGAATAATTGAGGATCGTGTTTGGCGTTCCTTGTGTGTCTCGTTTTCCCGATTGTTATCCGTAAAGGTGCCACCTAGTGGGCATTTCAGAACTACAAATAACAGGTGCACACTCACAGCAAATGTTTTATTATCAACAATACTGTGGTCATTTTAACCAAGGAAGATATAATATTTTCCTAGTTTTAACCCAAAAAAACACTCAACCTATACACAATTTTAGAAAGACGATTTTATCAAAAATGAGTTTATATGGGTCCATAGTTTTACCAAAAAATGGTTTCAAAAATGTGTTGCCTACAATTAGATCTAATTTTCATTTTCAAAATGGCCGCCACAAGAACAGTGCAGAAAGTGAAAATGCGCCATATCTCAGTAACCAGTCATCATAATGAAAACAAATAATGGCTCTACACATAGGTTTTCGGGTACGGGGAATGCGATGGTGGCATTATTTTCGTCATTCAAGGTCACACCCTGGATTAATGTCATAGGTCATTATCAGCCACCAGCAAGTGAAAATATGCCATATCTCAGTGACTTGTCCTGATATAAAACCAAGTTATGGCTCTACATTAACCAGGGGTCTGGCCGGACGAATGGTTGCCAACTGGTGGCTTCGTCACTCTCAGACCAGGCACATCTTATCCATCATTTCAGTCATTTTTTTTTCAAACCATTGGAAATACAATGACAGCGTATTTCAAGTATTATCATAACCCTAATCACACATAATACATATTTTACTTTACTTTCGTACAACTTGATGGTATAATAATGACATTATTAGCCGTGAAAACACTTTTAAACTAAAAAAACCCGTGTTTCTGTAAGATGTTGTGGCCAGCGTCTCCCATCCGTGACCCGTTGAATTCTGGGTAGACCAGATCAACTAGTTTTAATGAGGCCCCGGTTTGTTCCCTTCGGGAACAACAGGGGAAGTGGGCGGCATCACTGACTGTATGCTGAATCTGCGCTGGAAAACAGCTCCGATGAGAATGACTGGTAATTATATGCACATGCACATTTTATCTGGAATCCACAAATATTTTAAAAGGTTCAAATGTAAAATCAAATATTGCAGTGTTTTATAACGAGACAGTTCGCTGCCAGAGACCAAACTGGTGGTCAACAGATATGGGGGTAATGTGGCAGCACTTGAAATTTGGTCGTCACAGTCGAGTGGCAGCTTATCTGCCAAGAAATTCTGCAATTATCTAATAATTTTAGAGAGATTATGTATGTTCAATGAAGCTTTGTTAATAACCAGGGGTTCACCACAGGTCTTTAAGCAAAACTACAAAACCTATCGAACAGACAAGGTAATCCTTGTGCCACACTATATCAAGTTCCACATGACCTCGTTAACAAACAGTTTGTAGACAAAGAAATGACAATGCTTCTAAATGCTTATTGAATTTTTGCCTAATAGTGGGTACCTTGCACAACATGACATTGATAGTCCCGAGGAAATGTACGTGGCAATAGTTGTTTTGGACTTAGTATAAGACGTTGGGTCATTTAACAACTAGAAGGATTTCAAAATTACAAAAAATATTTCAAATGTCTTTTCTCTATATATTACAGTTTGTTCCAAGAACAGTCTGCATGCTGTATTCGACAGCTACAATTTGTGCAATGCGCTGTCCAAAAGAGGGAGGCGGCTTACTTACCAAAAGATTCTCCTGTCACGGCCACGTGGTACCCAATTCGGCTTCCTACTGGCCAATATTTTCCCCTTTGCCATGTATTGCGTTCTTTATGATCACGCTACAATATCTAGCATATCTAAAAAACATATTATAGCTATCAAAACCATCAATCTATGTCCATTTCAGGAAAAGATACATAGGCCTGGATTTCTTTTAGGTATTGACACCGAAATGACCATTATGATCTTAAACATATTAATCATCTCTAAAATTATTTTCTGATCATGTCGGGCGCTATACATGAAAACCCTGTGATAGACTGCAAAATCATCGATTTGTCCTGATTTCGGCGAAAGTTATACACATTTCTTGCACGGCCATGTCTCTGTGATAGTTATTTTGCTTGTATTATGGCCGCCATCTCAGTTTTTACTACATCAACCATCTCTAAAGTTGTTTAAATAACACCAACATGGTCACATGTCGGGCTACCTATCCGAAGCCCCCTATTGTAGACAATAATATGTTACTTCCAATAATATATATTTCCTACTCTGTCATGAATCTCCTTCTATCCTGTCTAAAATTTTAAAAAAATTGTTTGACACGAACTTTGCTTGACCGTTAATATTGTCAAATGGCGGCCATCTTGAAATTTACCCACAAGAAAATGTTTGAACTTTTCTCTGGCCACACAACTAAATCGGGAATACCTGGAAAACACACGACATACACCTAAACGTGACGCTCATTCTATTTTGTCTAAAATTATATGAATTAATTGTTTTGCCCTTGCACAAATGGCGGCCATCTTGGATTTTACTCACAATACTAAATGACTAAAGTACGTTCAGGCCACACCTGTAAGTCAGACATACTTGAAAACCCTATGGTACACACCAAAATCATGCTTGTGCTTCTATTCTGGCCAAAATGATATCAATTCATTGATTTACCTTGCACAAATGGCGGCCATCTTGGATTTTATTCACAATGCAATGTCTAAAGTACTTTCTTGCTACATCACTATGTCTTGCATAACTGAAACCCGTATGCTAGATACCAAAATCAAGAATGTGAGTCTATTCTGTCGAAAATAATATCATTTTATTGTTTCATCTTGTTCAAATGGCGGCCATTTTGGATTTTGTCACTTTTTAGTGGCTTAAGTGGAAGATAATTTTGGGCTCCTAGGCTACTTTGATTAGAATAGGCTACTGAGCCCTCAATAAAAATGTTGGTGCTTTTATCCGCTCAATATCGTTTATCCTAAAATTTGATGCTAAGCTACCTGACTAACAGCCAAACCAAATGGGCTATGGAAGAACACATACCTCAGCGTATGCCGTTTCTGTTATGCTATTGCTATGGTTCTCAAAAAAAACAGATGTAAGATGAAACCAAGAGTAATCACCTTGATGAAACTATAACATAATATGTCAGGAAGATAATTATATGCTCTTGTTCATTAGAGTGGATGTGGACCAAGAAAAAAATATTTATAGATATAGCCTCCTTGATAGAACGCAGTTGTACTCGTATACATGTACAAGAAATAATGTGAGTATTAATGTGAGTCCTAATTGGATTCGTGTGCAAACAAAATACTTACATTCATCTTAATCAAGACTTGCATGGTACATATATATCCATCCAGATGTACGTTTTAATATAGCCGACATACAACCATCTTGTCCAGCCAAGTCTGGCGTTCGTTCGTTCGTTCGTTCGTTCGTTCGCTCGTTCGATCGTTCGCTCGCTCGTTCGTTCGTTCGTTCGCTCGTTCGTTCGTTCGTTCGTTCGCTAGCACGCTCGCTCGCTTGCTAGTTCATTCATTCATTCTATTCTTTTTTTCCTTTATTCATTCATTCATTCATTCATTCATTCATTCATTCATTCATTCATTCATTCATTCATGCTTTGCTTTGTTTGTTTGTTTTTTGTGTTATTTTTTAATTATTTATTTATTTAAAAAAAGCCTTTGGAAAACACAATCACCCCCCCCCCCCTGCTCTGACACTGACATCAATCGGTATACGGCGCCAACATTATAGTACGTGGTAGCGGGTGAACACCTCGGCACTGTGTAAATGGCGTCGCCCTAGGCTTGTTGTATGTTGGATTTTATAATTGCTGATATTTATTGACATGTGAACAGATCTCCTTGCTAGTGAGTGATCGTAAGATAAATGTTTCCTTCCTATGTACCGGCATTGGTGAGGAAATCGTAGGAACAAATTTCAATTCCTATATAGTTCCTTAATAAAGGTCAGTTGACAATCATTCTCAACAATGTTTGCTAACGTCTTTATTGGGGTTACTAGCGTGGCGGGTGTAATTCAATATGACGTGGTAATTGCGATGCTGTCGTTCACATTTTGATGTTTATTGATTACGTCTCCGTTATGTATCAGCACACACAACCTTTAGACTGCTAAACACGTATACGTTTTATGACGTTGCTAAACACGTACATATACGTGTGAAAAAAACTAGCAAAATAAGAGTGGGTATTGTCGCAATGAAAAACTAATTATATTAAAAATAAAAGTATTATGCTCGTCATACGTGGTAGGAATAATTGAGGATCGTGTTTGGCGTTCCTTGTGTGTCTCGTTTTCCCGATTGTTATCCGTAAAGGTGCCACCTAGTGGGCATTTCAGAACTACAAATAACAGGTGCACACTCACAGCAAATGTTTTATTATCAACAATACTGTGGTCATTTTAACCAAGGAAGATATAATATTTTCCTAGTTTTAACCCAAAAAAACACTCAACCTATACACAATTTTAGAAAGACGATTTTATCAAAAATGAGTTTATATGGGTCCATAGTTTTACCAAAAAATGGTTTCAAAAATGTGTTGCCTACAATTAGATCTAATTTTCATTTTCAAAATGGCCGCCACAAGAACAGTGCAGAAAGTGAAAATGCGCCATATCTCAGTAACCAGTCATCATATGAAAACAAATAATGGCTCTACACATAGGTTTTCGGGTACGGGGAATGCGATGGTGGCATTATTTTCGTCATTCAAGGTCACACCCTGGATTAATGTCATAGGTCATTATCAGCCACCAGCAAGTGAAAATATGCCATATCTCAGTGACTTGTCCTGATATAAAACCAAGTTATGGCTCTACATTAACCAGGGGTCTGGCCGGACGAATGGTTGCCAACTGGTGGCTTCGTCACTCTCAGACCAGGCACATCTGATCCATCATTTCAGTCATTTTTTTTTCAAACCATTGGAAATACAATGACAGCGTATTTAAAGTATTATCATAACCCTAATCACACATAATACATATTTTACTTTACTTTCGTACAACTTGATGGTATAATAATGACATTATTAGCCGTGAAAACACTTTTAAACTAAAAAAACCCGTGTTTCTGTAAGATGTTGTGGCCAGCGTCTCCCATCCGTGACCCGTTGAATTCTGGGTAGACCAGATCAACTAGTTTTAATGAGGCCCCGGTTTGTTCCCTTCGGGAACAACAGGGGAAGTGGGCGGCATCACTGACTGTATGCTGAATCTGCGCTGGAAAACAGCTCCGATACCAGCGTGTCACATATAGCATGATGATCAGTATCCATTATGAAAACATAAACACGTGTGTGATGGTCTCGCACAAGTAATTACCATCCAATTCCGGAATCCCATAGACTTGCATGTATTATCGCCCACACGCTAGAGGCCACAGGCCTATCAGGTACCCCTGAGATCCACTGGCAATTTTGTAGATGGAAAGTTAAAGTGTTGTGAATTTAAAAATGTGTTTTGCAATAATCCAATATAGCCACAATTTAACCTTATTTGCAACATATTTCATCATTTGTTGGTATGTAGTGAGATCTGTTCAGCATATTTGCCCCCAAATTAGACTCTGTAGTTTGGGATGATCATGCAGAACGTAAATAAATGTTGAATGTAGGCCACACATGTTTAAACTCATTTGCATAAATCCAAAATGGACGCTGTTTTACTTTATTTGGTATCATTTTTCGGCATATATTGATCTTATTTTCACATGTTTGGCTATAATATTATGCTTTGTAGTTAACTAGACTACTAATGATTACACAAAAGGTTTAACATGAGAACAAACAATGAAACTAAGTATTTCAATCATCCTTGCCATAAATCCAAGATGACCCCTGCTTTACTTTGTTTGATAGCATATGTGACCCAATCTGGCAAAATGAGTCTTAAAGCGCACTTTGACAAACGATGTTGGGGGTCATTAAAAGCAAAAATAACCTTTATTTGAAGTATTTTCAATATTTACATACGTTTCTCATATGTAAATTCATTTTGTTAATAGTAATGCTGAGTCTACCCACCAATCACCTGACACATATCAGCTGAACAATTGTGATGGATTACACCTAAATATACGTGGGCGCAAGCAGTTGTGTACAAGGCTTGCTAACCTAATCTTAGCCCACTATGTTTAATTTTCTCTGTTTTAGGTCAGTGGCGGAGAAAAACATTTAAGAAAAAAAACATTGAGCCTATTTATGGAAAAGATAATGAGGGCAACCAAATTAAAAAAACAATGGACAAATTGCTAGAAAAGTTATTGAGGGCGACAAAATATTAAAAAAACTGACCTATTTAAAAAAAAAATGGGGCGACGTGAAAAACAAGCATAAAAAACATAGCTCGAAAAATATTTTTCGGAAATCAGCAACACTCCAATGCGCAAATGCGCTGCCTAAATCTAATGCGCGCGCTCATCTAAAACAGAGAAAAAACATAATGGCCTCACCAGGTAGGCCTGTAGTTACAAGGCCAACTACGACTCGGCAAGTGACGGCGTCGCTGAATCAACAAGCTTGTAAACAGACAACGACATCAGCCTACGACATACCCTGTCATTTCATAGTACAGCAGCGACCCTAACAGTCTTCACATCGACCGGAAAGTCATAAACACACACGCCCGCTTGTACCATTAAACTAATATGACTGTACCAACAAAAAAGTGTAATGAGCATTGTTGGTCTACTTTCTAAACCAATTTAGTGAACTAGAAATGATGTAAATGGTGTTGTAAATCTCTAGACTAAATCGTTCAATCAAATAACTCATCGTCCTAGGATAACGAAGCTGATTAAAAGACAAAAACAACCCGACTGGATTCTGAATCTGAATTTGAAAGTTACGTGGCAGGAGCACTTTGTGGGCTATCGCGCCACGGGGAGAGGTTCGCATGGGTAGTTAAACACAATTTTTTAGTCTGACTTCTTCAATCCAGCCTTAAAGACTGTGAAGGTCTGCGCCAATTTTACATCAGATGGTAGTTTGTTCCAATCCGGTATAGTTCTAATGAAGAAAGAATTTGAGAACGGTATATTTTTGGTTTTAATGGTTCTGAAATTTTGTGTGCTGCCCCTTGTTCTACTGTCAGGTCTACACAGCACATCAATCGAGAGGGCTACCTCTCTATTAATTGCATTGTAGAGCATGCGAAGCCTAGCTGTTTTGCGGCGTTCTTGAAATGAAATGAAATGAATCGGGCTTTAGGCCACCTTTGTGCACATATAGGCTAAACTGGGCCAGGAGAACCTCCTGAGGATGGTGAGATGATTGAGATGACACTGTCGTCCAGACACAGGATTCGAAATTCGAGCCCTGGCGGTCTGAGGCCGAGCACGCTACCTCTCGGTCACGGAGGCTCCCCACAATACTGACTTTCACACGTGGATGGGGAAGAAACATTTTTTGATTCTCTCAAACCGCCGAGACCAGGAACCGAACCCCGAACTCTGGCGTGAAAGGCAGCGGTGCTAACCACTACCCTAGGGCCCCCGCCCGCGGCGTTCTTGAAAGCTAGTCCAACCTAGGCTGTCAATCAATTGGTTCTTTTTTTGGCACCTGGAACAATCTACAAGGGGGAAATTCGTACACTATCTGATCTTCTTTATTCCACATTCCCTCTTGTATTTATTGGTGACAAAGCGTGCCGCCCGTTTCGTTGGAAATGATATAACACTTTTTGGCATTAAATTTCAAACCCCAGTCTACATAAATTGTATCCGAAAAATCACGACCTTTTGGGTTATATTATTAAGGAAAGATGAAATCCATTTATGGATGTTTCCTCTTATACCATAATGATCTAGTTTGGACATCAGTCTGCGATGAGAAACCATGTCGAATGCCTTCGAGAAATCCAGGATGGCTATATCCACACGATTCCCCACATCGGCTGATGCCAACAGATTATTTAGATAGTAATCAACTGGGTTTCGCAAGAGTGACTCTTTCTAAAACCATGTCGCTTGTTTGAAATTATGTTTTCGTCATCAAAATGCTTCAACATGTGTCTTACCAATATATGCTCCATGAGCTTACAACAAACACATGTCAAGGAGACCGGTTGATAGTTTGAAGCCAGGCCCCTATCACCCTTTCTAAAAATTGGGCTAACGTTGGCAGAGAGCCAATCACCCGGTAAATTTTCAGTTTGCAATGATTGAGTGAAGAGAGCTGCAAGAACAGAAGCAGACTCTTTCGCTGTCTGTTTTAGAAATATATTGGGGATCTGGTCGGGCCCACTAGCTCTGTTGATATTGAGCGTGGATAGTTGTTTTTCAACACCCTTAGTTGTAATTTTCAGGTCACCAATAGTAGGGGCAGTGGTATCACCCAATTTTGGTACAGGAATTTTGTCTTCTTTGACAAATACAGATTAAATTGTTTGGCTCTACTGGGGCTCTACCCCGACGTGTAGCTTGTTGTTGGACATTTGTTAGTGAACAATTATTCACAAGATCTAGAAGTTTTTTATTAGGAGCACGGTCGTAAGCATCTGGTTTGACTGTGCTAGCGTCCCAATCAACATCACCACAGTTAAAATCCCCAGCAATTACTAAATTGTGTCCTGGTTGAGTGACTTTGTTGACAACAAAGCCATCTCTAATTGCCATCAGGACCCCGAGCAATTCAGAGAACAAAAAGTTCCTCCAAATAATAGTTTTAAAAGTTCTTCAATTATTCACCAGTTTATACTGAAGTACATTAATGAGAGACAAGGGAACAAATCCACAGGTCATGATGATATAAGTGCAAGATTCATACAATTAATAACTCCTTATATTACTGATTCAATAGTGAAGATTTTGAAATTCCAGTAGTAAAACCGGGTGTTTCCAATATGTTTGAAAAGTGGCAAGAGTTACCCCAATCAATAAAAAAAGATTCAAAGGAAGACATATGAAATGATCGACCCATATCAATTTACCCAATAGCTTCTAAAATATTAAAAAAACACGTTTTGATCCCTTTCTATGAATATATGACCTCATACAATTTACTTTATCAAAAAATAATCTGGTTTTAAGGTCAATCATTTATGTGAGACTGCACTTACCCTTATGGTATATACCTGGCTCTCAGCACTAAATGAAGACAATGCAATGGGGGTGTTGCATATAGACTTATGCATAGCATTTGATCTAGTAGATCACGATATTCTAATTTAAAAACTTTACAAGTGTAAACTTTCCTCGTTACAATGGTTTAAATCTTACCTTAGTAATAGAGAACAGTTTGTAGAAATAAATGGTAGGAAATCTGACCCATTAAAAATAAATCTGGAGTATATCAAGCTTCTCAAACCTAGTTCCTTTGTGTCCTGTTATATATTGTATGATCAGCTGATCACTCGGAATGAAATAATGACTACGATACTTAACAATCCTTCTGATGTGCAAAAATAATGTCCCACACATAATACCTCTGTTATAGAAGTACTATATCCCATGTACACGCTTTTTGTGTGTAATGTTGCAGCTCTTAAATTTTATAATGGTATGCGCGTAGTTTTGTGTGGTGAGACCATAAAAACTTTTGGCGGCCATCTTGGATTTATGTAAATTAATGTAAAAGGATAGTGTCGGTTTCAGTTATTATCTCAGTGGTGACAAAAAAGTTATAGTCTACTGTTGTGTACAGACCAGTAGCTATGACTTTCCTGGAATAAAGAAGATCAGATAGTGTACGAATTTCCCCCTTGTAGATTGTTCCAGGTGCCAAAAAAAGAAAGTGAATTTGTTCCGTGTCTAACTCTATTGTAAAAAGGTATTTCTAGCCAATCACCCGGTAAATTTTCAGTTTGCAATGATTGAGTGAAGAGAGCTGCAAGAACAGAAGCAGACTCTTTCGCTGTCTGTTTTAGAAATATATTGGGGATCTGGTCGGGCCCACTAGCTCTGTTGATATTGAGCGTGGATAGTTGTTTTTCAACACCCTTAGTTGTAATTTTCAGGTCACCAATAGTAGGGGCAGTGGTATCACCCAATTTTGGTACAGGAATTTTGTCTTCTTTGACAAATACAGATTAAATTGTTTGGCTCTACTAGGGCTCTACCCCGACGTGTAGCTTGTTGTTGGACATTTGTTAGTGAACAATTATTCACAAGATCTAGAAGTTTTTTATTAGGAGCACGGTCGTTAGCATCTGGTTTGACTGTGCTAGCGTCCCAATCAACATCACCACAGTTAAAATCCCCAGCAATTACTAAATTGTGTCCTGGTTGAGTGACTTTGTTGACAACAAAGCCATCTCTAATTGCCATCAGGACCCCGAGCAATTCAGAGAACAAAAAGTTCCTCCAAATAATAGTTTTAAAAGTTCTTCAATTATTCACCAGTTTATACTGAAGTACATTAATGAGAGACAAGGGAACAAATCCACAGGTCATGATGATATAAGTGCAAGATTCATACAATTAATAACTCCTTATATTACTGATTCAATAGTAAAGATTTTGAAATTCCAGTAGTAAAACCGGGTGTTTCCAATATGTTTGAAAAGTGGCAAGAGTTACCCCAATCAATAAAAAAAGATTCAAAGGAAGACATATGAAATGATCGACCCATATCAATTTACCCAATAGCTTCTAAAATATTAAAAAAACACGTTTTGATCTTTTTCTATGAATATATGACCTCATACAATTTACTTTATCAAAAAATAATCTGGTTTTAAGGTCAATCATTTATGTGAGACTGCACTTACCCTTATGGTATATACCTGGCTCTCAGCACTAAATGAAGACAATGCAATGGGGGTGTTGCTTATAGACTTATGCATAGCATTTGATCTAGTAGATCACGATATTCTAATTTAAAAACTTTACAAGTGTAAACTTTCCTCGTTACAATGGTTTAAATCTTACCTTAGTAATAGAGAACAGTTTGTAGAAATAAATGGTAGGAAATCTGACCCATTAAAAATAAATCTGGAGTATATCAAGCTTCTCAAACCTAGTTCCTTTGTGTCCTGTTTCTCAGTACTGTAGTACAGTATTTGCAGTACTGTAAATTGATGAAGATAAAAGCTCTGAAATGGCCATCTTCACATCTGGACTGATGTGATGGCATAGTCGCTTCAGATCATTCACTTGTCTCCCTGTTTTGTTACATAATTCATTGGTATGGTGATTAGAAACTAGCCGATTGTCCAGTCTCACTCCCAGCAGTGTTACTTCTTCGTTTGTCTCAATGGAGCAACCATTTACGTTTAGGCAATGACTGCCCTCACTCTCGCAATTTAATAAAATAGCCAGAAATTTGTCCAGATTGGCTTTCATGCAGTTTATGGCAAACAATCAGATACATTTTTCTGCTTCCATTTCCAGGTATTTTTTAACAATTTGGAAATGTTTATTTGCATAAGAAAGAGTGTTATCATCTACATAATTTGTAAGCAGTTTTGACAAAATAAAAGAGATCATTAATAAAAACATTGAAAAACTTCTAGGACCGAGAACAGATCCTTGTGGAACTCCTTTGTTGGTGGTTTGCCACGAACTGTACTTTTCGCCAACACGGACACGCTGTTGTTTGTTGGAAAGATATGATCAAATAATTTTAGACTATTTGGGCTGAACACCATAGGCTTCCAGCTTTGCCACAAGCAGATCGTGAGGCATATAGTCTAACGCTGGGGAAACACCCCTGATCAATAGATTTATTTATTAGTCCAGAAATAATAGGTGCTATTTCAGAGCCAGTGTGTTTTAAAAATTTCTGGGAAATTAACCTAGCTTTCTTATAGCTAGAGTTTTTAAAATTTTAGAGACATCATCACTCGTGGTGGGAAAAAATCAAAGGTGATTCGTTGATTATGTTCGTTAATTTCAAGAATATTGGGAATATTGGGATGATGTCGGCAGCTACGTTTACAAAGAAATCGTTCATAATTTCCGCTATTTCACTTTGTTCAAATATAATTTTACTTTCCGATAATATAATTCCTCCTGATCCAGTACTACTTTTAAAAGTGAAGAAAGGTTTTACAGAGTTCCAAAAATTCCATTTATTTTGCGTGGTTTTATCAAACAAGTAGCCCTCATAGCCTTACACCCCATATGTACACACATTTGTTTGTGTTCTGTACTTTCCCCAGGTGTCTTCATTTCTGTTTGTAATGTACTTTTTGTACGGGCGTTTTCGGTTACAGCTCTATGTTCAGAAGGTCCTATGTTCAGAAGGTCCTATGTTTAGAAGGTTCTATGTTCAGAAGGTCCTTTGTTCAAAAGGTCCTATGTTCAGAAGGTTCTTTGTTCAGAAGGTCCTATATTTAGAAGGTTCTGTGTTCAGAAGGTCCTATGTTCAGAAATATTTGTTCAGAAGGTCCTATGTTTAGAAAGCACGGGTGACTATTTGTCAGTTCCAATTGGGTACAGGACGTTGAATCAACGTCAATGACGTTCATTTAATATCGCAAAAACGTTGTATACCCAGCTTAAAATTAGTGACGTTTGATCAAATTTGATGGACTCATTAAATTGTAGATATTACAGCTTATATTTCATATGGAGTACGCTGTTCGAAATACTATATAAAAACGAGTGATATAGATGTAGAAATATCAATTATTTTATGTTATGTGGTCTGGGCGGGGGCCCTAGGGTAGTGGGTAGCACAGCTGCCTTTCACGCCAGAGTTCGGGGTTCGGTTCCCGGTCTCGGCGGTTTGAAAGAAACAAAAATATTTACTCCCCATCCACAGGTGAAAGTCAGTATTGTGGGGAGCCTCCGTGACCGAGAGGTAGCGTGCTCTGCCTCAGACCGCCAGGGCTCGAATTTCGAATCCTGTGTCTGGAGGACAGTGTCATCTCAATGATCTCACCATCCTCAGGAGGCTCCCCTGGCCCAGTTTAGCCTATATGTGCACAAAGGTGGCCTAAAGCCCGATTCATTTCATTTTGTTATGTGGTCTATGGGATTATTCTCTGTTGAATGTAAAGTCTAAGTGGTATGTGGTGGTAGGTAAATATGCATATATCACAACCTTTACAAGTAAATATACCGGGTGGTAATGATGCACGCTAGTAATGAGAAAAATATTATTTATTCAATTTATTTTAGATGAATGATATACAGATGATGATGTGAGCGTAGAGTGATACGGCATGGTGGGTTATTGAGAGTATTTTCATTGAAAAATATTGTATACATCGCCCTCTATAAGCCCATTAGCTTCGTCTCATAATTTCATTACATGTCAAAGGGTCTAACTTCTTCTAACTACTTTGTAAATCTTCTTGTAAATTTTCAGAGTAGTCAGCCCATGGCTAGATAATGGTCTGTTGAAAATGTCATGAAAATTGGTTCAGAATTGACTGAGGAATCCGCGAAATTCATGGTTGATGAATTTAATGTGAATCTGACTATAGAGAAATTACCCTCAGACGGTCGTACATTTGGGTTTTGATGCAATGTAATGCTGAAACACCTTCGCTTTTCCGCAGCTGCGATATCCTCGGGTCGGATAGTCCCAAGAGTAACCATAGGAGCCCAACAGAGGGTAACTCCATCCTAGCCGCGGTGGCTGGAATAGGTGTAAGCCACAGATTGACTCCATACAAAACTGTCATATCTAAAGATTTTTTTTTTTTGAATCAGTAACGTTTTAGCTAAGATGACGCATGCTCAGCTCATTTCCCTCACAGTCAAGCTGTGAACATTTTTCAGACCTTGGAGTCGAGATCGCTCTCGGGTAAAACGAATCAATCCAGGGCTAACTCCATCCATCCCACACTATACATTAGGACAGAACTAACCTGTAGCGCATTGTTTCCTTAATTTGTTAATTTCTCCATCATTATTATCGACCGATTTTCAAAAAATTTTGTAAACGTAAAATTATATGCATTAATTCAAAAGTTAGACGATTTGACATGTAGTAAATTGAAATTATGACGTCTCTCTATCAACCCATTACGCTAATTATGGAATTCTATTACATGTCGAAGGGTCTAAGTAAATTTTTACAGGTGTTAGGATTTGACTTAAAGATGGCCTTTGCAAAATTTCAAAGAAATCGGTTCAGAATCGTTGAGGAATCGACGTAATTAAACATGCTCTACAGATTTACCAAAATAATTGTGGCCCATGGCAGGCCTATAGATAAAACAAGTCTCTAATTGCTCAACTCAACAATAGGGACATACAACACATTTTGGGGATATGCAGGCGGTTATAGACACCCCCCCCCCCGGAATAGTATAAAATTATAAAAAAAAGAAAAAAAAGAAAGAAAAGTGTCAATGGCGCCGTATATAGCTCATCTTTGTAACTGCAGGTGTTTTTGGTTTGAACTTTCTACATGTCTAGGCTATAGGACAAGCTCACACTAGCCCCAGATTCGGTGGATTTGAATTCAGATATAATGTAGATTTGGTAATATTCGCGATGTTTTAATTTTCACTAATTTCTCGAGAAGAAGAAATTCGCGAACTCCAGAATCTCGCGAAAATTATTATTATAATAGCACTACTAAAATAAAAAGTCCCAAAATTTGAACATGCGGAAATTACCAGATCTACAGGAGTGTCATATTTTTGAATTAGGGGGACAATCCTTCTGTGATCACTCCTGATCTGTGGCTGTTCACTATGTTGATTGAAGTGCCAATAGCGATTTTGGCAAATTGTGGACGGACAGACGACGGACAACACGCCATGACAAAAGCTCATCTGACCTTTGACCGAATGAGCTAAAATGAGAGGCTGTGATTTGTTATCTTGGTGGCAATTTACCTGAAAGTGAAAGATGTAAGTTTTTTCTACGTAAAACAAAGAATTTTCTGAATATAGGATCTTCTGAATATATCAGAATATAGGACCTTCTGAACATAGAACCTTCTGAATATAGGATCTTTTGAACAATTTTTTTCTGAACACAGGACCTTCTGAACATAGGACCTTCTGAATATAGGACCTTCTGAACATTGAACCTTCTGAACATAGGACTTTCTGAATATAGAACCTTCTGAACATAGAACCTTTTGAACAAATATTTCCTGAACATAGAGCCTTCTGAACATAGGACCTTCTGAACATAGAGCAGTCACCGGCGTTTTCGTATCCAGATGGTTTTACGCATGTGCTTGCTTATGTAGGGCGGCTGGTTTGATCGAACCTTGCGTTTTTTATTAGCAGCATGCTGGTCAATGGTTGATTTAAAATTGTTAGTAAACAATTTCCATCCATGCTCTGGGTCTTCTAGAGTAAGACAAGACCTCAGATTACTATCTGCAGCACTTTCCAGAAATAGTGTTTTATTGAATTTGTTTTTGTGCGTGGGACATGACAGCGCATTATGGATTGGTGAAAATTAAAGCATGGAACTCAATGATAGTTGAGATCATCCCAGACAAAAAATTATCGTAACTAGTGGTAATTTTATCTAAAATAGGCTTGCACAGGCCCTTCTATCATTTTTAACATCTTCCTTCTGCTTAGCCATCTTTGTTTTAACTATGTACGCACACGTGTTGACAGGCCAACCACTGGATTCCATGTAATTGTCACTGTGTAGGTCCAGTTTCGTTGTGGATTTATGCAGTAGATGGGGCTATAAACCATTGCAGCTGAGGAGAAAACATGGTTGTGTAAGTTTAGGCCTACATAGTACCGGTAGTTGTAAATTATTGCTTCACGTCACTTTTTCGGCACAAATGGTCATTTAAGTGACATTGTAATACGATTAAAACGTTGTAGTCAAATTATGCGCTGAAGGATGAACATATGTTTATGTGGGGTGGGGGTGATAGGGCATGGTGGGTTATTGAAAGCGTCTGTATGTCTATATTCGCAATATTACTACACATTGTGCGCTGACAGTCATAAGTGCCCTGAGGGCACGCACCAGGGCCTCTTTTTGCCTGCTGCATTTTCACAGGTGGTCCGAAATCGCCAGTACCCGTCAGTGCGCATGCTTGAGATTACTTCACGGTGTCGACCACTGCTGTGGTCATTGTTCAATCAATTTTCTTCAAACCACACGGAATAAAACTTCTTTTACAGTCTACTAGTTTCTTTGATCATAACAAAAACCTCCCGTTTAAACAGGTTAATGTTCTATAAAGCCGATTCGATAAAAAATATTGCTTTCAGTATCAGTTTTTGGACGTTTCGGGCGATTTCTCACCCGTTGCAAAGATTTTCGATCAGCCCGTGTTAGAGCTGTAGTACGAAGCGCCAGCATGTATTCGTACGGAAGCTCATTAGAGTAAGCTCTACACCTACGTTTTCGGGTACGGGGACGCCGTTGGTCCCATTATTTTTTGTGTTTTAAGGTCAAGGTCACACCATGGGTCAATGTCATAGGTCATGTCAGCCATCAGAAAGTTAAAATATGCCATATCTCAGTACCTTGTAATCATATAATAACAATTAATGGCTCTACACCTAGGTTTTCGGGTATGAGGAGTCCGCTGGTGCCATTAGTTTTGTGCATGAAATGAGCTGAATTGAAGCAAACCCAACACAAATAGGCTATTTTCAGGTATTTTAAGCTGATTTGACCTTTCTGTGACCTTTTTATGACCTTTTTAACACCCCTGTCAAGCCCAACCACAACCCATGTCACCATGTGTACTTGGGTTGGGATTCTTCATAATGTATTTGAACTTGAAGTACTGGTCATTGGTCCAAACATGACAATCGTTGAATTATTTGGTACATTTCTGCCATATGAGAAAGTGGTGACATAAGGGTGATTTGATGGGGTATTACCCTTCCAGCCCTTGTATTAACCCTATTATTGGGGAGTTGTGATTATATTTCCATGCTGTCGTCTATGTGAGTTTCAACCACCATTGGCATCTCAAGTGAGTTGAATTGAAGCAAAACCAACAAAAATAGGCTATTTTCACCTATTTTAATCTGAATAAACCCTCATGTGACCTTGAGATGACCTTGTTGTGACCTTGGGGTAACACCCCTGTCAAGCCCAACCCCAAACCATGTCACCATTATTGTCAGTTATTTTAAGCTGATTTGACCTTTCTGTGACCTTTTCATGACCTTTTTAACACCCCTGTCAAGCCTAACCACAACCCATGTCACCATGTGTACTTGGGTTGGGATTCTTTATGATGTATTTGAACTTGAAGTACTGGTCATTGGTCCAAACATGACAATCGTTGAATTATTTGGTCCTTTTGTTCCATGTGAGAAAGTGGTGACATAAGGGTGATTTGATGGGGTATTGCCCCTCTAGCCCTTATATCACCCCTGTAACCTCTTGGGGTGCTTCGGTTATATTTTCATGCTGGGGTCCTGATGAGTCTCAACCACCATAGACATTTCAAGTGAGCTGAATTGAAGCAACACAAAAAAGGCTATTTTCACCTATTTGGAGCTGATTTGACCTCCCTGTGACCTTGAGATGACCTTGGGGTAATACCCACTGTGAAGCCATTGGTCCAAACATGACAATCGTTTTGTTATTTGGTCCATTCCTGCCATAGGCCTACAAGAAATGGGTGACATAAAGATAATTTGATGGGGTATTACCCCTCCAGCCCTTATATTACCCCCTGTAACCTCTCGGGGTGTTGTGGTATAGCTCCATTCTGGGGTCTTGGTGACTTTCAACCACCATAGACATCTCGATTGAACAGAATTTGAGCAAAACTCTCCAAAAAGCTATTTTCACCCATTTTAAGCTGATTTGAACCTGTTTTTATTGAATTTGGTTGCCATGGTTACCAGATAAACACAGATAAAAGACCAATAAAAGCAGATAATCATACATGGGCCAAATTAGAATACTATGGCTGGCCTGATGTTAACAAACCTTATTTAGAAAAATATGGTGATGAAAGGGTTAAACTTGGCCAGCAGTGATGGCCCACACATCCTGCCGAGCCAGCAGCCAAAAGGTTAAGACGTTGAATCAATCAGATAAACACAGATAAAAGACCAATAAAAGCAGATAATCATACATGGGCCAAATTAGAATACTATTAGAAATTAGAAAACTTGGCCAGCAGTGATGGCCCACACATCCTGCCGAGCCAGCAGCCAAAAGGTTAAGACGTTGAATCAATCAGATAAACACAGATAAAAGACCAATAAAAGCAGATAATCATACATGGGCCAAATTAGAATACTATGGCTGGCCTGATGTTAACAAACCTTATTTAGAAAAATATGGTGATGAAAGGGTTAAACTTGGCCAGCAGTGATGGCCCACACATCCTGCCGAGCCAGCAGCCAAAAGGTTGAGACGTTGAATCAATGTTGGTTTAACGTTGGTCCAACATCGTACACGATGGACAAACGTTAAACTAACATTGATTCAGCGTCTTGTGTCTGCTGGAGTTGGACTATCAGGAGCACAATATCAATTCAGCAAACGTGAGACAACAAGTCAATGTCGTTTTAATGTTGGGCCAGCATCTGCGACGCTGGCCAACATTAAGACAACATTAGGTCGACGACTCGTGTTTGCTGGGAAGAAGTAAACACATGTGCTTGCTTGTCTGGAGCTATTCTGAAATTGTTGGGTTTACCCTCGTTCCACCCATCAGGCTAATATTTAAAATTGAAATCACTTCCCATGTCTGTTTGTATAGAAGCTGGGGAAGTGTACATTAAGCAATGAACAATTTTTTTGCCGTCCACAAAAAAAACGGAATAATATACCCTGTCTTGTTTAAATGTTTGGCCGACCTCGCAAACTGTGGCCCAGCATGAAAACAACATCAGCTAGCGTTTACTGGTAATAGGAACAAAGATATGTATGGTCGACAGATCAATCATAGAAGTATTCTATCATCAGAAAAAAGGTGCTCCATTTGTTGTGCCGGTATCATTGTCTCCATAATACATCATCTGATTGACTTGTATAGGAGCACTTACAGAAGAAACCGGAATGGGAGACCAAAGTAATACGGGAGGCATTAATATGTTTGAATGATTGATTGATTGATTGATTGATTGATTGATTGATTGATTGATTGATTGATTGATTGATTGATTGATTGATTGATTGATTGATTGATTGATTGATTGATTGATTGATTGATTGATTGATTGATGGATTGATTAAAAAAAGATATATGGAAAGAGAGAATAAAAGAATGAAGGAATAAAGAAAGGGAGGAAAAGTGGAAAGAGTGAAGAAAGGAATAAAGGAAGAAAAGAAAGAAGGGGTGGGTGAAAGGGGGAAGACATGCAGTAAGGTAGAAAGGAAGAAATAAAAGCAGAAAATACCAAATAAAGGAAGGCAATAAAGAAGGAAATAGAGGGAAGAAGAAAAGAAGGAATATAAAAGAATGAACAATTGAATAAATGAATGAATGAATGAATAAATGAATAAATGAATGAATGAATAAATGAATGAATGAATAAATGAATGAATGAATCAATCAATCAATCAATCAATCAATCAATCAATCAATCAATCAAACAATCAATCAATCAATCAATCAATCAATCAATCAATCAATCAATCAATCAATCAATCAATCAATTAATCAATCAATCAATCAATCAATCAATCAATCAATCAATCAATCAATCAATCAATCAATCAATCAATCAATCAATCAATCAATCAATCAATCAATCAATCAATCAATCAATTAGCCAATCAACAAAGCAATCAATCAACCAATCAACCAAACCATCAATCAATCAATCAGCAAAATATGACTCTTCACCCAGCAACGCGGGACGTTGATCAAATGTAGGAATTATTGTAATTGGCCGACGTCGCAAACATTCACCCAACAGGGCTCAACGTATCGCACTTCATATCAAATAAAACCTTTCAATTTTTAAATAAAATATTTGAAAAATGATTGATTTTCGTCAAAAGCGAAACTGACAGACAGATAATAAGATAGACAGAAATTCTGAATCGCGATGATAAGTTCATCTAAATGCAGCAGGCAATCATGTAAATGGGAACCATTACCAAGGAACGGCTTCACCAATCGACTGAAATCCAATTGTTGTCTTATATGAACATATGATCAAGTCTCAATCAATGAGAATAAGACTGACTTAACTCTTGTATCGCTGAATTGTTTGTAAGTCTTTTTCATTCATTTGAAGCTGGAAATGCTAGCGCAAGTTCCAGCTTCAAATGACGAAAAACATGTCATCTGAAAAATGTAATTCTTTGATCAACAGAGTATCAATGACTAACTATTTTGTGGATTTCAGTGACATTTTATTCGGTTTGAAACTAGCTTGAACCCGTGTATATACGGTACTAGCACTACAGGGAATAAGTATGTTGGTAAAATCTGGGCCAGTGCAAAACGAGGCCTATGGCTTATAGTTTATGTAGTGACACGCTACTCGAACTCGATCATTCGAGTGCTCGAATCCCGGTCAGGCAGGATGTTTATCAACGTGGGCTATACTGTCGTGATGTTGTCACAATATGTCGCGATGCTGTCACAATATGTCACGATGTTGTCACAATATGTCGCGATGTTTTCATAATAATAATGTCACGATGTTGTCACAATATGTGACCCGATCTGGCAAAATGAGACGGAAGTCGCGTTTTCACTATTGAGCTAGGGCTTCCAAAAGGCAAAATGGTCATAATCTGACCAATTTCAGATTTTGAGATAAAGTATGAGATTAAAATGTTAACTTTCGGTTCCTAAAATTGTAAGGTATAAAAATAAATATTCATTATATAAAATTGATGTTTTAAACACACTACAATTTGCAAAAAAATGAAAAAAATTACAGCACTATGACGCCAGCACTAGCGTCATGAGCGTGGTAACAGGCCACTATATAGTGTATGTCTATATGTACCCCATTTGCTGGATGTTGGTGTATAAATTGATTTTAGTGTTGATTTGGTATCTTGAGGGTGCTAAAAATAAAAAGAAAAGTGGGTTTATTTTTTTCGGGGTCTTCGAGGTCATTTTCTAGCCCCTGAAAACCCCCCTCCCCCCCTACTATATGATTTTTTCAACTTAATCGAATAGCGGCGTGTAGCAGCTCATTTTGTAGGTGATTGACGCGTAGATCAAACTTTATCTAAGAAAATATTGGGCTTAAATTTATATTTATGGGGGGGGGGGATAAGGGGTAAAAAGGGGTAAATTCACGAAAAATAGGGTATATTTTCAAATTAATGGAATATAGTCGTGCAGCAACTAATTTTGTAGGTATTAATGAGAATAAAATACTTCACCAAAGAACAAATAGCTAAAACCCATATTTACCCCTCCAAGGGGGGGGGGGGAGGGTTGGAGAATAAGGGGTAAAAAGGAGTAAACTCACGAACAATAGGGTAGATTTTTAAAATTGATCAAATGGAGTCGTGTAGCAACTCATTTTGTGGGTATTAATGAATAGAAAAAACTTCACCAAAGAACAATATGCTGAAATCCATGCTACCCCCTCCAGTGGGGAATGAGGGGTAAAAAGGGATAAAATCAAGAAATATAGGGTATATTTTCAAGCTATCAAATAGGGTCGTGTGGCAGCTCATTTTGTAGGTATTGATGAGTAGAGCAAACTTTACCTGATAAACTGTTGGCTAAAATCTATATTTACCACCTTCCGGGGAGGGGGGGGGGGGGTGGTGGCGTGGTAGGATAAGGGGTAAAAAGGGGCATATTTTCAAATTAATCGAATAGATAGGTTGAGATGTGTTTGGTGTACCTCCGTGGGTTTCAGCCATCATATACATCCTGAACGAACACAATTGGAGTAAAAACTAACTAGTTTTACCCTTTTTGGCTGATTTGACATTGTTGTGACCTTGAGATGACCTTCACATGACCTTGGGGTAACACTCATATGAAGCCCCACCCCAGCCCATGTTCCCATGGGTTGGGCTTCATCAAATAAACAGGAAGCGCTAGTTATTGGTCCAAACAGGACAATATAGTATGTGTTATCTGATCCATTCCTGTGGTATCAGTTGGGGGTGATATAAGGGTCATTTTCGCGGGTATTACCCTCTAACCCCAATATTACTCCCGTAATCTCTTGACCTCTTGTTTGGTGTCTATCTGTGTTCGGGCCTAAGTGGGTTTCAACCATCATAGACATCTCAAAAAAGTAGAATTAGAGCAAAAACAACAAAAACTAACTATTTTCACCCCTTTTGGCTGATTTGAACTTGTTGTGAACTTGAGATGCCCTTTACATGACTTTGGGGTAACACTCATATAAAGCCCCACCCCAGCACATGTCACTATGTGTACTTGGGTTAGGCTACATCACATTTAAAGGAAGCGCTAGTTATTGGTCCAAACATGACAATTTGTGTTATCTGATGATCCATTCCTGTGATATCAGTTGGGGGTGATATAAGGGTCATTTTGGAGGGTATTCCCCTCTAGCCCATAGATTACCCCTATGACCTCTTGAAATGTGTTTGGTGTACCTCCGTGTTCGGGTCTAAGTGGGTTTCAACCATCATAGACATCTCAAATAAACAGAATTAGAGCAAAAACAACAACAACTAACTATTTCCAGCTTTTTTGACTGGTTTGACCTCGCTTTGACCTTTAGATGACCTTGACATAACCTTGGGTGTAATACCCATATGAAACCCTTCCCTTAGGCGTGACGCAGTGTGTACTTGGGATTACATCCATTCGCTAACTGAACATGTTTAATAGAAGTACTGGCCATTTGTCCAAATATGTCGATTATCCCGGTGACTATCCCAGTCTCATACCAGAAATTGAATAAGGGTGGAGAAAAAATACAACAAAAACTTTCTCCATCTTTGAACTCCGTTTTCTCAAAATAACACGATTTTAAAATTGATATTTTTCGATTTTGCGCAAGTTACATCTTTGGAGCTACATGTATTTCATCTACAGGCTTGTGTGACACCTCATTTTAAAGGTAATTTTGTGGAGATTAAGGATCTGTTAATAACTCCAATACTCCAAAATGCGACTTCCGTCTCCTTTTTGCCAGATCGGGTCACATATATCTCGATGTTGTCACAATATGGTGCGATGTTGTCACAATATGGTGCGATGTTGTCACAATATGGCGCGATGCTGTTACATTACGTTGCGATGTTGTCACAATATGTCGAGATGTTGTCAGAGTCACGATGTTTTCCCAATAATTATGTCGCGATGTTATCACAATGTGTCGCAATGTTGTTACAATATGTTGCGATGTTGTCACAATATGGCTCGATGGTGGTACAATAGGTTTCGATTATGTCACAATATGTCGCTATATTGTCACAATATCTCGCAATGCTGTCAGAGTCGCGATGTTTCCACAATAATTATGTCGCGATGTTATCATGATGTGTCGCGATGTTGTTACAATATGATGCAATGTTGTTACAATATGTTGCGATGTTGTCACAATATGGCGCGATGTTGTTACAATATGTTGCGATGTTGTCACAATATGTTGCGAAATTGTCACAATATGTCGCGATGTTGTCAGAGTCGCGATGTTTTCACAATAATTATGGCGCGATGTTATCACATGTGTCGCAATGTTGTTTCAATATTTTGCGATGTTGTCACAATATTTCGCGATGTCGTTACAATATGTTACGATGTTGTCACGATATGCAGAAGGAGACTTAGGCCTCACCCTTAAAAAATGAAATGAATCGGGCTTTAGGCCACCTTTGTGCACATATAGGCTAAACTGGGCCAGGAGAACCTCCTGAGGATGGTGAGATGATTGAGATGACACTGTCCTCCAGACACAGGATTCGAAATTCGAGCCCTGACGGTCTGAGGCCGAGCACGCTACCTCTTGGTCACGGAGGCTCGCCGCCTCACCCTTAAAGCGCTAAATTTTGTTTAAATTTGAAATCATCATAAATGTCTTAGTTAGCTGTTTCCGCTTCATTTAAAAACTATATGTTATGGGTCTACGTCCATTGTACATATGTCTACCCTTTCAGTTCGGAGATCGACTTTAGACGTCAGAATCTGACGTCTACAGACGTCAGATTCTGATGTCTAAAGTAGATCCCCGCACTGTAAGGGTTAAAGCAATATTCGCTCACTCCATTGCAAGCTAGAAATTGCGTCAGCAACTTCAGCTTCGTGAAAGAAAACAATCATACAGCGATCCTTCCGTTAAACCCAACAAACACGATAAATGCACCCAATGTTGTATAAATGGTGGGCCGGCGTCGCAGACTGTGGACCAACATTTATACAGCCAGTATTGGGTCAAGTCTGGCCCTTGCTTGCTGTGAGGTGAAGGAATTGGTAAAGAAGAAGGCGCAGCGCCTGTCGGCATCGATTCACGGCAGCTGTGCATAATTCACTTAGCTTACATGTACATGGTCGCTCAAGGCGGATTCTACAGTGTAGGAGAAACCACGAGAAAAACGCTACTCACCAAGTGTGATGTTTTCTGAGGAATAATAAACAGCAGCGGTGTACAGCAATATAAACTTCACCTGGGAAATCATGCCGGAAAATGGTGGCTTCCTGCAAAATTTAAATATAACACTCGCTAACACATAAGGGAGCTTCCTACTAAATTCAAGTACAATACTAGCCAACACATAAGTAATATTTACAGGCACAAGTCAAAAAGATAAATATATATACGTAAGTGTTTGTAGTTAGAAATACATCACCACTAAAAATGTTTAACAGAAACAGCCGTTGAAGTCGGTTCAATACGGATAAAGACAATTAAAACTTTACGTATTAAATTCGTCCCAATGTATTTATAGATTTATCTGAATGGAAACACTTATCATAATAATATTATTGTGTAATCATTCAACATTAAAAGTATGTACAGCGCCGCCTTATATTTTATATAGCCCTACATTTTTATCGGTTCTCAGAATACAAAAAGACGGGCATAGGGCGGCCCGTCTCTTTGTATTCTGAGAACTGATAAAAATGTAGGGCTATATAAAATATAAGGCGGCGTTGTACATACTTTTAATGTTGAATGATTAAAACTACACAATAATATTATTATTAAAATGTGAGACATAATGTTGTGCTATTAACCCTTAAAGTGCTGCTATATTTTTGGTTAAGCCATGGAAACCAAAGGGTCTTTTATTTTGTAATCATCATAAATGTCTTAGTTAGCTCTTGTCGATTCATTTGAATACCTATGTTATGGGTATACGGTCATTAGACACATTTTAATTCTTACGTCAGATTATGACGTATAAAAGCGGTCCCAGCGCCGAAAGGGTTAAGGGACAAAAAAGCCACTTATCTTGCAGACATGAAACATGTATATAAATGACCTTAGTTTCTAGGTTTTTCTCTGAACCCAATTTATCAAGCCCATAGTTTTGTTAGAAGTGAAATATAAAAGTTACCTGATGGTACAACTCTCTCTTCTGTCTCTTCACTCACACTTGTTTTAGGTTGTCTCCTCGTGCTCGCTTCGTCGTATTTTCTTTGAATATTTGCCAATTGAATTGAGGAGTTGTATTTAAGTAAGAAAGGCTTGGTTCGGTCACCCTTGCCTGCACTCTGACGGGGCTTCGCACTCTGTGCTACCCCGTACTTCCCAGCATAGACGATATGTTGTCCAAATGTTGGATCAATGTTGGGCCGACGTCGTAGACGGTGGGACAACACTGAACCAGCATTGGGCAACGTATGGTGTTTGCTGGGTCCATACATTGTTCATTTCTTCCGGTTCGGGACTAGCTCCCAGCAAACAAGAGTCGTGTAGCCAGTGTTGTTTTAGGTCGGGCCAGCGTCGTAGACGATGGCCCAGCCTTGAAACAACACTGGGTCAATGTCCCGTGCCTGCTGAGAAGCGATCGTGACTGGCGTCCCAGTCGGCATGCAACGCTGCACTTGTGTTGATTTGATGATGGTTCCACGTCGTAGTCGGTGGCGCAGCATTAAAACAACATTCGGTCGATATATCGTGATTGCGGACTAGTGTCCCAACTAGCATAAAACATTGGCCCTGGGTTGGATCAATGTGGGACCAACGCCACAGACGTGGACCCAAAATTAAACCGACCGCTACACAGGTGAACGTCTCGTTCTATCCCAGCAAACACAAAACATGTGTATGGCATTTGTACAACGTCGGCCCAACGTCTTCGACGTTGGACCTCCATTGCACAAATGTTATACAAATGTTTGTGTTTGCTGGGATGCAGCTGGGATCCCAGTAAACACAAAACATTTGAATAGCATTTGCACAACGTCGTCCCAACGTCTTCGACGTTGGACCAACATTGTACAAATGTTAAACAACTGTTTCCTGGTACGGGTTTCTTCCCAGCAAACACCACTGTCCTTTCGTTGTTTCAATATTGGATCAGCGTCGCAGAAGTTGGCGCAACATAAAATCAGCAGTGACCCAATTCTACTTGTTTGCAAGGTCATGACTCATATATAGGTCCTTGTGCAGGTTACGTCTGAGACAACTTCCCATTGAAAAAAAAATGAAGAAAGAAGATTCGTGATTGCAGATTCAGAAAACCTGTCATTTAGAAAATAATCTCCTCTCTGAATAGCACCCTTTACCACCTTGCATGTTTTTGTATGATATTATTATAGTCGGATTCACATTGACCGTGTTAAATGATTTTCACCGATTTCTCTGTTAATTCTCAACCAATTGTCATGACATTTTACAAGCACAATTTTCAATAGATGGACGACTAACTTGAACATTACTTTGAAACATAATTGTAGACTATAGTTTAAAAATTAGTCTATTTGAGATGTGGAAAATAAATATGAATGTCTCCCTCTATAAACCCATTAGCTTCATCTCAGAAGGTCATTACATGTCAAATAGTTTAGCTCCTGACATACTTTTCTGAAATTTTCAGGGTAGTCGCGACATGAATGAAAAACAGTGTTTGTAAACTTTCATGAAAACTGGTTAAGAATTGACTGAGGAATCCGCGAGATTTATTCACCCTGGTTGATGAATTTAACCCTTTAATCGCTAAATTATTAAATCTGAATTTTCACTCACTTGAAGTTGTGTCTCGCTGACGCGATCCACAACTTCAAGTGAGTGAAAATTATTCCGATTTGGCAAAATGGAGGTCAACTGTTTTCAAATATTGCTGATTGATGTCACATTTTATCTTTGTCACATGTTTAAAAGGTGGTACTTAATGTGCTAATAAAAAATGAAAACCCGAATATATGCGACACCGTGTGTTATAAAAACTGGGCGGGGGTCTGGCGCAGTGATTAAAACTGCCTGTTTGGAAAATCGGAGATCGCAGGTTCGAACCCCGCTCTGGCTTTCAAAGAAACGATATGTTTCTTCTCCGCTCACTCGCAAAGATTGAATATTGCAGGGAGCCTCCGTGACAAAGAGGTAGCGTGCTCGACCTCAGACCTCCAGGGCCAAAATTTCGAATACTGTGTCTGGAGGGCAGTGTCATCTTATTCATCTTACCATCCCCAGGAGGTTCTCCTGACCCAGTTTAGCCTATGTGCACAAAGGTGGCCTAAAACCCCATTCATTTCATTTTGCTATAAAAAACTGAGGGCTTCTTCTGTCGCAGTACCTGCCACAAACTGCAGAAAGCGACATAAAAACTACATTCACTTTCTCACTATATCCCCCCTCACTAAGGGTGGGGATCTTGGCATCAAAATAGGATGTGGTCGAGACGGAGGTCCAATATATTGTTCAATATTGGATCAGCGCCTCAGACGGTGGATCGACATTACATCAGCATTGAACCAATGTTTCTTGCTTACAAGGTGATGACTCATAGTTTTTTGTGCTGCTTACGTCTGAGATAGCTTCCCAATGACATTAAAAGTCGTGATCGCGGATTTACAAACATGTCATTTAGAATATAATTTTCTCACTAAATAGCACCCTTTACCCCCATCGAGTGTAGAAGCAAGGTGACCAAAATTTGAGTCAGCCTTCCACCAAACAACGACATCACTTATCATATACCGTTGGAAAGCTTGACATCTCAGGGATATGGCTAGGGGGGATAACAAGCGCGAAATTTTGGACAAATTTGGCAATTTGACCCTTTGTGCACCATGGTATAACATATTATGTGACCTATATATTTGGATCTCATACCTTAAAAAACAAACAGAACATTCATTAGCAGCATCCTTATTTGCTTTTTAACTCGTTGTGATAATATCCCATATGATGAGAAGCTAATGAAAAAATTATAAATTAAATTTCAAGAACCTTTCTCTTCAAAAGCACCAACATGATTGAAGTTTAAAGTGCTCTAAATGTATTTACATTGTAAGTTTGTAACCACGTGTTTAAATATGTTGTAAGAATCCTCATTAGTGTTATTGTAGAATGTCTTCAGATAATCTCACTATAGAAATAATTTCACAATCACTCGTTTCAAGATAGCCCAAAGGGAACTTTCCGTGTTCCTCCTATATATATATAATAGATAGAGATTAAAGTGGTGTAAGATGACGTAAAGGATACTTTCCGTGTCCCTCCTACACTAGATAAGATATTACATGCACACATAAGGAAGCAATAACGGGAGAAATAGGAAAATACCCTGTAGCATTGTATTATTATTCTCGTTGTATTAAATATTGGCTTAAAATTATACGTATAGCTGATCACAGATATCCCAAAGTCTGTTATTCAATGCTGAAAGTTCTGAATGAGAGGTGTAGACTAACCTGGGCGTCTCGTATTAGATGTATTTTGGAAATATATGGTTTTAGTTTTGTGTGGATTATCCAAGGTGTTTGTGATGTAGATATATTTATGGAAATTTTTTAAACAAAGCTACAGGAACCTTTTAAGAATACGTAGTTTGACGACCTTGGAAATATAAGTAAATTAGCAACGTATTCAACAGTTAAAAGAAAATTTGAGCCAGAAAGGTACTTGAATTTTTAAATTATTAAGTCACATAGACAGGCATTATCCAGGTTAAGATGTTCAAGTCATATGTTACAAATTGACCAAGACGACATTAAAACTTGTTAATGGCAGATTGTGCATTTCTGTAAAGAATTATATATCATTGTTTTAGAAGATGATTATCATTTCCTAATGTTATGTCCTGCTTATACAGAATTGAGATCGAATTATACATCTTACAACAGTTCTATAGAAATACTAACGGAAACTGAGTAACATAAAATAAAGAAATTAGCTTCATTTGTATATCACACAGATAAACTATTAATATGTATTGATATGTCCTACACATTTGTGAGATTCAAATAAATACAGTATATATTAATTGTGTGTACTGTATTTATTTGAATCTCTTATGCATTTATGTATGTATATAGCATGTGAAATTGTTTTGTACTATGGGCCCAAGGCATTACTACTACTACTACTACTACTACTACTACTACTACTACTACTACTACTACTACTACTACTACTACTACTACTACTACTACTACTACTACTACTACTACTACTATATATTAGAGTGGTGCAAGATGGTATAAAGGGAACTTATCGTGTTCCTCCTACACTATATAGAGATTAGAGTGGTGGAATATTGCATACTGTACATGGAACTTTCCGTGTTCTTCTTACGCTAGATAGAGATTAGAGTGGTGGACTATGATGGCATAAAGGGAATTGTCCGCGTTCCTCCTACACTAGATAGAGATTAGTGTGGTGTAAGATGGCACAAAAGGAACTTTTCGTGTTCCTTCTCTACACTTAGTCTAGATGGAGAGTGGTGGAAGATGACATATACAGTCCTAGCAGCGCAAGGGTTAATTATATACGGTCATTACAGCGAAAGGGTTAATTAATTACTATCTTAGAAACACAATGGTCAATTGTATACAGTCCTAGCAGCACAAGGGTTAGTTATATAAGGTCACGACACCACATTAGATAATTATATACAAGGGTTAATTATATACGGTCCTAGCAGCACAAGAGTTAATTATATACGGTCCAGCAACACACAGGTTAATTAATATATATTTTATATATATTCCGTCTGACCATCAGAGATTCATTGTCTGACGTAAAAACGACGGTGTTACAGCGACTGTGTGGCTCGGCATTTTAATATATTTTATTTATTGGTACGGTACTTACCATTATGATCATACCTGAGAGGGTTAATTAATTAATTAATTAATTAATACCAGCATTGCTAACTTAGACTATCAATAATTTTAAACAGACATAGGCCAGTTTTAGTTATGCATAATTATTTCACTTTATATCTAAATTCGAAGTTTATTTGTTCTAAATAAAATATAAAAATTCCCAGTGTGCAAAGGGTTTGTCAATTTATTGTATACTTTTATTATTTCCCGACACACATGCAACATTGAAAATAAATTATGTTTTTGTTTTTTTTAGTAATGTATTTCGCAACATATTCAGAGAAATCTATAGGACTTCAAGCATTTTCACAGACTGTTTTCCAATAGACCCACTTTGGGTATCAAAATGTCTGTCTATGAACATATGTTCACAAGCAAATGTTGTCAATGGGATGTAGAAACAATACTTTATGGTAATTAATAATTATCTACTGCATACTATTGATTGATATATTTATGAAGACAACATTTTCACAATGTTAAGGACATCACATTTTGTGTGTGTTTTCTGGCAGTAAAAAGGTGCTTGAAATAATCAAATCATGTATATATATATTTTCAAGTCATGGTAGGTTAAGTATATGTGCTAGGTGCTGAGTGACGGTTTGCTGCATAATGTTTCAGGTATATATCAATCACCATAGAAGAAAATAAATCTTAACGAAATATGTGATGTTGGTTCACAAATGGTTTATTTCCCAAATTCGTCTAAAATTTCGTTCTTGTAATCCCCCCCTAGCCATAATCTTGAGATTTCAAGCTTTCCAACGGTATATGATAACAAATGTTTTTTTTTTCATGGAAGGTTGCCCTCTAAATAAGGCCTTTTTGGTGGGTCTGCTGCAGCACTGTATCTAAATTTGAAATTTATTTGTTCTTAATAAAATATTAGAGTTTTTAGTGCGCAAAGGGTGTGCAAATTTATTTTAAAATTTTATTCTTTTCTGACACACATGAAATAGTGAAAATATATTATGTTTTTTTAGTAATGTATTTCGCATTCTATTCAAATAAATCTATGAGTATTTGAGACACTACATACTGATTTTCAATATGCCTACTTTGGGTATCAAATTGTCCGTCTATGAACGTATGTTTACAAACAAATGTTGTCAAAGATATGTAGAAACATTACTTTATGGTAATTAATAATCATTTACTGCATATTATTGATTATTATATTTCTGAAGAAAACATCATCACAATTTTAAGGACAATGATTTATTTCTAGCAGTGAAAGGGTGTTTGAAATAATAAATTCATATTGTTTTTTTTTAAGTAATGATCGGTTAAATGTATGTGTTTGGTGCTGATGGATGGTTTGCTGCATATTATCTCTAGTATATATCGATGACCATAACATAAAATAAATATGAGCTAAATATTTGCGACGATTGCGACAATTCAGTCATTTGTGAAATTGGAACATTTGGAACATATGGATTATTTGGAACATATGGAACATTTTGAGCATATGGAACATCAGGTAAATTTGGAACATATGGAACATTTGTATGGAGCATTTGGAACATATAGGCCATTTGGAACATATGGAAGATTTAGAACATTTGGAACATATTTTGACCATCAGGAACATTTAGAACATCAGGAAAATTTTAAACATATGAAACATATGAAACATTTGGAACATATGGCACATTTGGAACATCAGGAACATTTGGACCATTTAGACCATTTAGACCATTTGGCAAATTTGGCAAATTTGGCACATCTGGCACAATTAGCACATTTGGCAAATTTAGCACATTTGGCACATTTGGGCAAATTTTGCACATTTGGCAAATTTGGCACATTTGGCACATTTGGCACATTTGGCACATTTGGCACATTTGATCAATGCATTGAATGCATTGAATGCATCACAATGCATTGCAATTCAATTCAATGTAATTCAATGCGTTTGAATCTATTGTAATGTATTTGAATCCATTACTATTATTATATTATATTATATATATTATATTATTATTTGGAACATGTGGAACATGTGGCACATTTGGCAAATTTGGCAAATTTGGAAAATTTGGCATATTTGGCTCATTTGGCACATTTGGCAAATTTAGCACATTTGGCACATTTGGCTCATTTGGCACATTTGGCAAATTTGGCATATTGGGCACATTTGGCACATTTGATTTATTTGGCACATTTGGCAAATTTGTAACTCGACTGGAAAACACATCAAAACATAAAATACAAAGATAGATTTTTTAGAAAAATAATTGACTTTAGGACTTAGATGGTAGAGCCAAGTCACCCGTTATCCACCCATCCCATGCTCGCAGGCTCAATACTGGGCCAGCGCTGCAGACGCTGACAACACTAAAACAACACCGCATGACTGTATCAATTTTCTGGACAGTGCGTGATTGTCGCTTTCATAGAGCCCAGGTCTGATACCCAAGGACCATTGTGCCGAGGGTTGAAGTCGATTACTTGTAAACTGACTCTGTAATCGCGGACTAAGAAAGATAATAATAATAAGAAGAAAAAGAAAAAGACAGTATTTTTGCGACACCATAAACATAATAAAGCTTGGACGATGACGTGCAAACTTAATAATGTTAGCGCTGTGATGTCAATGTTGTAGACATGATGAACTCTTATTTATACATGTACATTCCGCCTGGATCGAATTTTGATCGTCAATCATGTTTATGAGTATAGGATGAGGGATTCTAGAAGTGTAGACACCAGTGAAGATATTTTCCTTCAAATGTGATATTCTTTGAATATTGTAAAAAAATCAAACATACAATAACTTATCATTGTTTTTGACATAGCGTTGTCAGCAGCGCTGAATTTCAATTTTAAATGCTTATTTGTATCAATAAGTTTTATTTCCGTTATGGAGAGACTAATTTACCGTTATGGAGAGAACAATTTATGTTACGAAGTAGGGGCCTATTCTTCATATTTAAATTTCTCAGTGACCCTTCCACAAAAGTAAACTATATTAACCAGGTAGTTAGACATGGCTATTATAATGTTGGTCACTTAATTTAGAAAGAATCACTTATGACAATAACCATAAAATAATGAAATGATATTTACTCTCTGTAACGATTATTTTCGTTATGGAGATTAATAATAACGACAATTGTCTCCTCATCACGACAATTATTTCTGTTATGGAATGACAGCGAACAAATACTAAATATCGATGCTAACACAGTTTAAAAGACAAAAGGATACATTACTATTTTAACAAGTGTCACGTGTTGCTTAACATATCAAATTCATAAAAGGTTTATATCTACTTTTAAATGAGTAAAAGGGTAGTTTGTGACTACTTCATCGCTCCATAACGTCTTTGTTTTTCTTATGGAGTGACAGAAAATACGCGTCATGAAGATACGTTTATTAACTAAATCGTGCATAGCATCTATGCATTATGCTATGATATGACACTTTTTTAATGAGGTTATAGTGGACTAAAAGGTTATAGGGTACTTGAACATTTAACGGCAGCATTTATGTGGAAAAATTTGCGTTATGGAGAGACATTGAATAAAAATACTCACCCACAGACTTGCACAGATCTTACATAATTTCTCAACAAAAACACATTTATTATACTTTTCCTTTACGATTCACTCAATGAATGTCTATTGTTTTGCATCAGACAAGTGATATTTTGATCAGAAAAAGCATAGAAACGATCTGAAAACTATAAGTGTTCCGGAGAGTCGCGGCAACGTGGGACAGACATAAGTTGTATAAAAAAAATGTTAAAATAATAATATTATTTACAAAGACTTGTATATAATATTAAATATAGTGTTTACACTAATAGATAGCATAAACAAATATTATTCATAACACAGGAAGTCCAAATTAAATCGCATGTTTATGTGCGATTAAGAATTTGGGACATGGCTTTTTGGCTGAAATTGGCTAAATTTACATAACATTTCTTTCAAAAAAACACATTTATGTCAGAATTTGTTAAGATTGTATATTTCTATATTGTATAATGAAGGTCATTCATTGCATTCGGATAATACAATTAAATCAAATATTAAATAATAAATATTACAAGGTGTGGACAGTGCTGGTGCTTTAAATTAAAGAGTCCCTCATTAACTGATCCAAACTATTCAAAGGCAGTATGCAACGATAGTGCTACCTATGCTATGGAACTGCGGGTTTTGTTTGTCGCGGTGCTGCCACAAACTGCAGAAAGCGACATAAAAACTACATTAACTTACTCACCATAGCCAGACCATAGCCTAACCCCCCCCCCCCCCCCCACTACGGATGGGTAACGTGACAGCAACATATATTATGTTGTCGAGATGGGGATTCAATACCCAGTAAACGCAATAAATGTTATGTGTTCTGTTTATTGGGTATCCGTACATTATGTCAGAACCAACCCAGGAAACAGAAGACGTTCAACCAATGTTGGCTTAATGTTGGCCCACCGTCCACGACGCTGGTCGAGCATTGGTTCAACGTCTTGTGTTTGCTGTGAAGAAGTTGGCTCGGTGTTGTTCAATGTTGATCTCCGTCTGCAACGCTGACACGACAATAAACTGCCAGTTTGCCAACATTTACCATATAATTATGGGAACTCGAATTATAACGTGAAATTGTCAAAACGCACTGCATGTTACCAGCAAACACAGCACGATCAACCACTTTTGTGTTTATGTAGCGTCGCAGATGGATGACCAGCATAAAAACAACAATGATTCACCGTGTCGTGTTTAGCGGGTACGTGTATGCATGTTTTTCTCTGAAACACTAAACGATTAACAGGTGCATGTCGATTTAAATAAAAAAGCAGTCATGGTATCATGAATACAAAAAAGTGCAGTTTATATTCACTAAAAGTCGTTGAATTACTCACGTAAACTGACGTGAAAGTTTACGCTAAAATTCAAGGACTTGTCAACTGTCGCTCAGCATATTTTGTGAAACTCAATGACCTTGACCTCCTTTGTTTTTACCGAGCTGGCTAATACAATGAAGTATGGGGGAGGGGTCTTATATAACCTTGTTTTCACCGAGTGACGTCACTGCGTTTCACAGAATGAAGTATGGGGGAGGGAGTGCTATATAACTTTGTTTTCACCGAGTGACGTCACTGCGTTTCACAGAGCATACATCTGCTTGTAACCGTACATATATACGGTTCCAGCAACACAAGGGTTAATCTCTTCAACACACGTATCACATTTATGCAAAACGCATGATATAATTTTTTGAATACAATTTATTGATGAAAAAATGTATTAACGAGAACAATAACTTTCGTATTATTATATTTGGGTTTCATTCTACTTTTATTCGAGAATTAGGCCTACGGCAACAATTCACATTAAGGTAAACTCACTTATAATAGGCATAAGCTTAATTCGCTGCTTTGGTGAATGCTCCTACAACCTAAGCTCTACTATAATAATTTTATTTTACGATAAAAGTACAAGTCATTTTTGTTTTTATCGTTATTAATCAATATAAATTATTCTCGAAATGATTAATATTCTTTACAATTATTCGCAAGCACTAAACAAATGTTATTTTTCTTATAATTATGGTTTCATGAAATAAATATATTTTCTTTGTGATTTATTTCCTGAGCACAGGGAAACTATTATGTTCTTTGTACGTACTTTGTAAGCTAACACATTTTTTTATTGTAATAATTATTGCTCGTCGAATAATGACAATGGACTTTTCTAGCATGCTTTTAATGAAAAGTCAAGTAAATAAATCAAGTGGACATGCTACGCATCGATTGCTCTTTAAGAAAAATAGAGATAACTGAGATTCCGCGTGTCAACTCTTAAATTATATAATCTATTTTTTATCCACTGGCACGTGGGTGAAATCAGAAATACATGCATTTCTGGTGAAATGTACTCTTTTTTGCTTAATAGACAGGTAGGAAATCTCATAATTGTGTTTTCTTAAAATTCTAGAGGTATTTTGTCGGAAAAGTGCAGAAATCCTTTTTTTACACAATTCGAGTGTGCTGAATTTAAATCTGGTGTATGACAAGCTGTACGGGTACTCTAAGTGCTCCTAAATTGCAATAAACCAAATGGCCGCCAAAATGGTAAAATTATTCACACATCTACAAAGCAAACACCTTGTGAATGTTGTTATGGCCCAAAAAAGCGTTTCTAACACTAACAATTATTTTGAGTTTATGTTAAATTCTTAGAGAGTATTTTGGTCACGGATTGATTTTGTTGTATTGTTATGTGAAGCCATTTGTAAGGCTTTAAATCAAATACAGTTCATGATTGAAACCACTTGAATGGTCTAGCCATGGTAAAACGAAAAAATGTTGAAAAAACCCAATGTTAATAATTAACTATTGTAATGAACTCTTCTATATGTGTAGAATATGTGTAATTGCCATGTGAACAAACACTGGTCCTATATTCCCCTATTATCACTCAAGCTAAACAGTCTAGCAATAGTAGCCTAATATTAGAGAATATAAGACTGCAGATCCATAATTTTCTCCCCTTTTTCGTGTTGCAGTCAATCACCAATCACGATTTGACCAGCTTGCAATTATACGTCTTTCTGGAGTTATCGACTTAATAGCTTCAGAAGGAAAATATCATGGCACTTGCTAGAAACAGTTCATACGAGACACATCCAAAAGAAATGAGAACTCAGAAACAAATGATGCTGCTATGCTATGGCTTACAGATGAGTTGCGGTGTGTAGCTGATCAAGGTCTGGTGTTAGAACTGACAGAAGTTTGGAGACATTATTCCAGCCAAAATACGACGGGTTTTTGGAGATGGTTCATGTTGCGCTAATGCTAAGATCTGATATAATGGCCCAACCTAGGTATGAAAGGTTCAACGTTAATGAAGAAGAAGCCATATCATGTGTTCCAGATAATGTGTACATGTTCCTGCGTCTGCTGTTTGGAGGACAGACTCTCCTTCATGATGAGCCAGTTACAGATGAGGACAACATTACATCGAAGAATGAATGTCAACTGCAAAATATAATTTTGAGTATTGGACAGGACTTGGTGTACAATGTCAGTGGAGGTAAAACGTGGACTCCTAAGCATTAAGGGCTTGCATGCACTTTACACCAGGCTTCAAGATCTAAAGGATTGGTGCAGCTTTTCTATAATGCTGGACATATTATTAGTTAGGATAGTGTTCTACAAGTTGATACAGCCCTGGCAGAGAGTACGGTGAAATCCATGAGCATCAATACAGGAGTTGTGATACCACCTAACCTTATAAACAACAGATTTGTCTATTTCAGCTGTGACAACATTGATATTAATGATAGCAGTCTGGATGGAAAAGATACCTTTTATGCTACACAGGTTACTCCTTGGCATTCCATGCCTTGACAGGCAGTGATGTCACGTCCTTTATATCAGGCCCCAGCAACAAAACAGCATGGAAGGTTTTTGAACAGCACCATGAGCTTCTGAAAGACCTGAGAACCATTGCGGAGACAGAGCAGTTTGCATGTACACTGCACAACACACAAAAAGTTACGACAGTGGATAAGGCCCGCTCCCAATTGTTTATGAAATTCCGTGCTCCGAGTCCTTGCCCCCAACGAGTGATGCACTGTCTTCCCGTATAATGCGGTCACACTATCAGGCAACAGTGTGGAGACAAGCACATGTGAATTATCCTGACATACCACCTCCCCAGGATATGAGCTGGAAAGAGGAAGATGGGAAAATACTGCCAGTATTGATGTCTCTGCCCCCAGTTCCAGAAGCCTGTCTTGGACTCATTTCATGTGGGTGCACCACCGCGTGTGTCAACGCACGCTGTAAGTGCAGGAAATCACGCTTACCATGTACAATGCAATGCAAGTGTAAAACTGGCGATTATTTAAGTCGCAATAATTAGATATTTATGAATATTGGAAATTATTGACTTCTCACACCATACTGTATTCATCAGAAATAGCCATCATTTTTATGGATCATTGGTTGACTGATTAGTATAGCTTTGTGTATATAGTTTAGTTGTGTTGTTTCACTAGTAATGCTTTGTTTTTATCAGCCTAGTTTCGGGTATTCGTCGCGTGCTATTTATTGACCGAACATTTCATTATTCCCATCAGTATTACTTCTGACTTGCGTTTAATTATTATATATTTTTCTGTTTTCTGTTTCTGTGTTGATTTCCTGTGGCCATATTTTTTTCTATCAGGATTATGATACGTACACCATTGTTATTACTTCAGTATTATAGATTCCCATGTTATTGGTTCTGTCAGTATTACTCTGCTGTAATAATATAAGTTAGTTGTGATATAACTATACTTATGGTATGGCTTGAATGTTTATGTTAATGGTACTACTGCTACTTCAGTATTGTTAATTTGGCCATGTTTTTGTTTCTATTACGTTTTACAAGGGGTATTACTATTACTTTCCAGTATTATTCATTTATTTAGCAAAGTGACTGTTTATATCAGTATTATTCTTGGTATTATAGAATGGCACCATAACTACTAATATTTAATATGTTATCAGCTGAATGATCATAAAGCAATATGCTCTGAACAATGTAGTGTGTTTTATTTGCTGCTAGTGGCACTAGTTATTGGTAATTGAAATAATTTCGTAGGATAACGTAGTGTTGAAACATGCAGACATATGAATCATATTGAATTATATAGCTGGATGTCTGCATGCAAGTGTGTAGTTTGTCAACACAGGTGAATGTAACAAGTAAAACATTTCAATGGAGAAAAACAAACTGTACAAGAATCAAGCAATTTGCCATTCTTTAAGTCTTAACAACTAACATTGAATTTTCAGTTTAGAATTTGACGCATTAATATAATAATCTTACCTGGCTACAGTAAATACACAGGAAAACGTTTTTGTTTGTCATTACCAAGTCTCTGTATGTGTTTTAGAACACATTCCGAAGTATTACACTTTGTATTACGATGCTTGAAGTTGTAGTGTTTGGAGAAATAGTAAAAAACGTATTATTTGGCGGCCATTTTGTTTTTCCTCAATTTGAAGGTTTTTCAATGTTCGGTCGGCTTGTCATACACCAAAATCGCATTCAGTGCCCCTTAATTATGTTAAAAAAGTGGTATGACAACTTTTCCGCACAAATGCCTCTAGGTTTCTGATTTCCTCAAAACCCGTCCTGTCTATAATTTGAGGCCAAACATTCAAGATGTATAAAACACTAATTTCATTCTCAATGACAGTGATTCAACCTTGTAATGAAATATTAAAAAGACTAGGCCTATGGTGGAGCTTAGTACTTTAACCCTTTTAGCGTTGCGACCGTCTTTATACGTCAAAATCTGACGTCTGTAGACGTCAGATTCTGACGTATAAAGACGATCCCCGCACTGAAAGAATTAAAATATTTATAATGCTCGTAGACCCATAACATAGATATTCAAATGAACCGGAAAGAGCTGACTAAGATATTTGTCTTGATTTCCAAATGAAAAAAAGGAAAAAAAAACTCTAGTGTCTCCATGGCATGAACAAAATAATTCAGCGTAACGGTTGTAAAGTTTAAGGGTTTAACTATGGAGATAGTAGAGACTATCTCCATGGTTTAACCTTCCCATTGTATTCTCCGCTGACAAATCACAATCACATCGCAATCTCCGATCGTGACTCTTGATCACGAGACGTTGATCACGAATGGTTTCTCAATGCTGTTTTAGTTTTGTGCCAGCGGTGTGTAAATGATGACATCATATTCCGCTGTTATTCATGGTAGATCTGGGCATTGTGACCTCAGAGATTATCAGGAAATAGAGAGTGAGCGACATCTTCTCTGCGTAGTCAAAAAGCAGTAACTGCTTACTTGAAAAGTGAGCAGTTATATATGCCTTTTGATTTTGCACTGACGTATATGTGGAAAATGTGATGTGTGATCATGTTCTGATAAATCTTGAAAATTTATATGATTAAACTGACAGATCCGTCCATCATGAACAATAGCGGCTACATTCATACGGAAATTCTGTAGTAGATTAATAGCCCATAACTTAATTCTTGCCTCATAGTAGGCCTACTGCCACAGGGAGCCGAGTGTAACAAAAACTAAAATTCAGTATGAACCACAGCTTACAGTAGGAGTAGCCATATATAACACCCTTTTAGACTATTAGTCCAAATACGACAAGGGTGCTATATATTTTTTAGTAGCATAAGGAAGTTGAGAACCGTCTAATTTTAGTGAACTACCGTGGGCCTATATAATTCTCTCTTCATTTTACCAAATATCGTTACGGGTTGTGAATGGCTATATGTTATGAACAATGACTCTTTACAATATTTGGTAAAATGAATAGACGATGATATTGATATCCAACCAAAATAATAATGTTCTCAACTTTCATATGATACGCTAGACGTGTGTATTTAATTAATGCAGATGATTTGTATTCGATTTGAACGGTATCAATAAAAGCTGTATTGGGTGTTTTTATAGGAAGAATCGATAGTTTTGAATCCGCGCAGATTATTTCAGCCTACTTCTTATTTTTTCACCAATCAGTTACCTCAGTTCCAAACTCTGGACGGGTGCTAGTGTTTTACATCCGCATATTTTATTTGTTTACAATCACTATTATAAAAATAATTTTAAATAATTTTAAAATAAAATAATCACCTTTACAATGTATATTATCGGTCCGCGCACAGACCGATTAAAAATATGACATACCAACAGAAAAGAAGCCAATGTTATATGAATGTTGGTATATCGTCTGCCACGCTGGCCCAACATTAAAATACCATAGAGTAAATGTCTTTTGTTTTCCGAGATATCCAATTTGTATTAGATACGTTCATCAACATGGGTGTATCATTCCCCTTTGGATGCATCAACAGGATATATCATTCCCCTGTGGATGCATCAACAGGGGAGTATCATTCCCCTTTCGATGCATCAACAAGTTGTATCATTCCCCTGTGTATGGATCAATAAGGGTGTATCAATCGCCTGTAGATTCATCAACAGGGGTGTATAATTCCCCTGTAAATGCATCAACAGGGGTGTATCATTCCCCTGTGGATGCATCAACAGGGGTGTGTCATTCCCCTGTGGATGCATCAATAAGGTGTATCATTCCCCTGTGTATGCATCAACAAGGGTATGTCATTCCCCTGTGTATGCATCAACAGGGGTGCATCATTCCCCTGTGTATTCATCAACAGGGGTGTATTCTTCCCCTGTGGATTCATCAACAGGGGTGTATTATTCCCCTGTGGATGCATCAACAGGGGTGTATCATTCCCCTGTGGATGCATCAACAGGGGTGTATTCTTCCCCTGTGGATGCATCAACATGGGTGTATCATTCCCCTGTGGATGCATCAACAAGGATGTATCATTCCCCTGTGTAAGCATCAACAGGGGCGTATCATTCCCCTGTGTATGCATCAACAGGGGTGTATCATTCCCCTGTGAATGCATCAACAGGCGTGTATTATTCCCCTGTGGATGCATCAACAGGGGTATATCATTCCCCTGTGGATGCATCAACAGGGTGTATTATTCCCCTGTGTATGCATCAACAAGGTTGTATTACTCCCTGTGGATGCATCAGCAAGGGTGTATCATTCCCCTGTCTATGCATCAACAGGGGTGTACTACTCCCCTTTGGATGCATCAACAACGGTGTATCATTCCCCTGTGTATGCATCAACAGGGGTGTATCATTCCCCTGTGGATGCATCAACAGGGGTGTATCATTCCCTGTGGATGCATCAACAGGGGTGTGTCATTCCCCTGTGTATGCATCAACAGGGGTGTATTATTCCCCTGTGGATGCATCAACAGGGGTGTGTCATTCCCCTGTGGATGCATCAACAGGGGTGTATCATTCCCCTGTGTATGCATCAACAGGGGTGTATTATTCCCCTGTGGATGCATCAACAGGGGTATATCATTCCCCTGTGGATGTATCAACAGGGTGTATTATTCCCCTGTGTATGCATCAACAGGGGTGTATTACTCCCTGTGGATGCATCAACAAGGGTGTATCATTCCCCTGTGTATGCATCAACAGGGGTGTATTACTCCCCTGTGGATGCATCAACAAGGATGTATCATTCCCCTGTGGATGCATCAACAGGGGTGTATTACTCCCCTGTGGATGCATCAACAGGGGTGTGTCATTCCCCTGTGGATGCATCACCAGGGGTGTATCATTCCCCTGTGTATGCATCAACAGGGGTGTATCATTCCCCTGTGGATGCATCAACAGGGGTGTATTACTCCCTGTGGATGCATCAACAAGGGTGTATCATTCCCCTGTGTATGCATCAACAGGGGTGTATTACTCCCCTGTGGATGCATCAACAAGGGTGTATCATTCCCCTGTGGATGCATCAACAAGGATGTATCATTCCCCTGTGTATTCATCAACAGGGGTTTATCATTCCCCTGTGGATGCATCAACAAGGGTGTATCATTCCCCTGTGTATGCATCAACAAGGGTGTATTACTCCCCTGTGGATGCATCAACAAGGGTGTATCATTCCCCTGTGGATGCATCAACAGGGGTGTGTCATTCCCCTGTGTATTCATCAACAGGGGTTATCATTCTCCTGTGAATGCATCAACAGGGGTGTATCATTCCCCTGTGGATTTATCAACAAGATGTATCATTCCCCTGTGAATGCAACAACAGACGAAATTTCCGTATTTCTTATTTTGGATATGCATTTAACTGATAAATTCGAAACACAAAAAGTAAAAAACTTTTGTAGTTCTGGTAGACACATATACAGTGAATCAAATAATAAATATGGAAAATTCTAAAAGTAAACGTGAATTTAATTAACATTGATGTATACCCTTCTCAAAGCCATCTTTTTAATTTGTATATTGAGCAGTCATCAATTCTTTTTTTTGCATTGAATCATTGTGCCAGCGGCATAAATATACTGGCCATTCTGTTGATCATGAGGCTACAGGACTTTTTACCACGGATGTTTTTACGAACATTTTGGATGATATAGAGGCTGAAAATAAACCATGGAAACATTTTCCATCACCTATCAAGCTCACACACTTTCGGTGAAAACAAAAGCATGGTGCGCTTTTATTCAACATTTGGGCAGCAATGCATCTTTTGTGGAGGAGTGAACGGGAATAAAGGCCAATTAATTGCCATAGATAGGAAAACAGGGACATGGAATATGACATGGAAAGCAAACAGTTATTTGCAGTTGAAGCACGGTGGTTTTCCCACTGCTTCTATTCAGAGTGCCAAATCTAAGGACATATATATTCGCTTCAAAAAAAGGACTGATCAGTTATAATGAACATTTATGATATGTCGAAGAACTATCTGATAGCCTTTTCTTTTAGCTGGTCAAAAGGGCTGGTTATTTATTATTCTACCTACATTATTCACAGCTCTGACATCACCTCATCCAAAGTAATTGCTTGCGCTTACAGACCCTTAAATTAGTGGCGGTGTCATAATGCAATACGAATCTTTTCGACGCCAGTCCACATACAGAGCAGAGTCAGTTCTAAGCCTGAGCCAAGCTTATTGGCAGAGCTTTTGAAAACCCGTTATTTAGCTTCAACAACATTCCTCGCATTCAAGCTCTTTATGTATGATTGGAGTCATCTTGATACCCTGCATAACATAAAATATTGCTGAATATAGGTCCCAAGTGGCGGCCTTTTAAAAAACCAAAATGGCGGCCAAAAACTGGACGTGCCAACTTGCTTCCATCAAAATCCCGGTAGAGCAAGATTTTAGCTATATATGTGTGCCAAAATGCACAATTTTATCTAGAAATGTACACTTGGACGTTGTTAAGCACAAGGGAACCAAACCACATGACCATAAAAATGAGATTTTTGTTTTATGACGTCGCCAGTACACCAGTCGTCATTAAAAAAAATGACCTAGACGAATAAACGAAATTTCACGCCGCCTAGCGAGTTGGTACCAAACCACAAACGACAAATGGGCCATTTGACTTTTGTACAACAGAACCAACCCACACATGAAAATGCTAAAAGCTGTAAAATATGTTCAGATTGTTCTAAAAACATAAAAAAGTAGCAGTATGATATCTTGTTATCAATAATAGAACATATGTTCATGAAATTATGTGACCGCAACAAGTAATTATGCGATACACATTTTCCGATTGATCATTTTGCTATTTTAGTCCAGGGCATTTAAGCCAAAAAGTAGTGAACATAGGAACAAATTGCAACAGAAGCTTTTTTGCTTTTTTTGTGTTCATTAACATATGTACAATGACTAAAAAAAAGTCCCAAGCCAGAACAACTCGGAAATTTTTTTTACGGGCCTTTTTGTGAGGGTACCCTGATATGGCTAAATTATTGTTATTACTCACCCAAATCGTAAGATGCTTTGAAAAAGGAATTGTTTGTTACCCATAATTATTTGAAATACTTCTGAATAAATCTAAAAGATAATATAAGTAAGGCTCGAATAAAAAAATAACTCTTTTGGGCAATATTTAGAAAATCTGGATATATCGTTCAAAGTAGAAAAAAAAACATATTTTGAAACAACAGCTACAATTATTGGGAACCAAAGAAAAAGAAAGACATAATGTATTCTGGTGTTCAGTAGACTTAATTTTATTTTAAATTTATTTGTAGATCAGCTGATATGTCGGTCATGATCTGGATTTAATGATAATCATTTAATCAGTTACTCATCCCCATTGCTGGACTCTGAGACACTCATATTAGGATAGAAATACGTAGCTGTTGTTTTTATCAAAGGTATTTATTACAATTATCTGTTCCTGATTTTCTTGGCTAACTTCTCATTTGTGTGCATCTATGAATTTAAATTGTCAACGTCTTTTCACCATATAAGACCACCAAGGCCTAAATTTTCCCCGCTTCCACAAATTTAGTTTATATATGGCTATTTTGTTGTTCTTTTCAAAGTTAATAATACTTTATTTAATGAGCGACTATTGCTCAGTTATATTTCGTCATATATGAAATATGAAATGATAAACTTCTAATTTGACTAAATACTCGGCGTTCCGAGCTCAGAGGCGCAAATAAATCGATTTATTATTTTATAAAACTGTTCACGGTGTATTTTACTTTAAACATGTTTCTATAAATAATAGAAGCCTCACTTGAAATAAGAAGAATAAATGCACTTAATAGGAATATTAAATAATAATAATAATAATAATAATAATAATAATAATAATAATAATAATAATAATAATAATAATAATAATAATAATAATAATAATAATAATAATAATAATAATAATAATAATAATAATAATAATAATAATAATAATAATAATAATAATAATAATAATAATAATAATAATAATAATAATAATAATAATAATAATAATAATAATAATAATAATAATAATAATAATAATAATAATAATAATAATAATAATTCAAAACATTTCAAAATGTATATTTTGCTATAATTGTTAGTAGAAGACTGATATATGATGAATCATGATATATGGGGGTAAATTTGTAATCCAAAACTGGTCTGGTAATCAGTTGTTATAGTACATACATTATATTTTTCTGAACCTATAGCTGAAGATATGAATTGATCTCAGACAGTGCTCAGAAAATAGAAGAAAATAAATCGGTCAATTCCAAATCTTTGTTGGCTTCATTAATTTTTTATAATTCTACATGATGAGATTATGCAGCTTCAGTTGATTTTTGATCATGAATACATAGATATTTGAGCAATATATTTGCAGCATTGAGACAGTGCTACCCGCATCAACTCGCCCAACACTCTTGAAAGAAGGTGAAAAACATATAACTGTGCTCGAAGTCTCCTACAGTTCTGTAACAAAAAGCAGTCTTGTTTGTAGAATGTTGCAAACCCAGTCTTATTTGACTGTTCTATTAAGTTGTTTTAATTAATGTTAGTATAGCAATATTTATTAGTTTTTATCTCAATTTATTTCCAAATGACATAAGGACAATTACACCATAATTAGTCAGTTTTATTCTATTGATATAGTTCTGCTGGTCTTATTTTCTTACTCTCATATTACTATAGGGAGCTGTTTAAATGTAATGTGATGTATAAAGTAGTATTGTATATAACTTGGCATGTTTAGTATTAGAAAATATAAGATTTGGTTGATTAAAAATGATGATATACAAGTCTAAATTGTACGAAGCCCCAGAAGTGAATTTGCATTATTGTTATTTTTTCTAAACCCAATATATTGAGTTAAAAACTCGATATATTGACTTTAAAAGTCAATATATTGAATTTACAGCTCGATATATTCACATTAAAAGTCAATATATTGACTTTGAAAGTCGATATATTTAGTTTACAACTCAATATATTTAGTTTACAACTCGATATATTGACATTAAAAGTTAATATATTGAGTTTACAACTCGATATATTGAATTTAAAAGTCAATATATTGACTTTGAAAGTCTAAATATTGCGTTTACAACTCAATATATTGAGTTTACAACTCGATATATTGACTTTGAAAATCAACATATTGAGTTTAAAACTCGATATATTAATTTTACAACTCAATATATTGACTTTAAAAGTCGATATATTGAGTTAACAACTCAATATGTTGACTTTGAAAGTCAACATATTTAGTTCTAACCTCAATATATCAAGTTTAAATTCAATATATTGAGTTATGAACTCGATATATCAACTTTTAGAGTTAATATATCGAGATATGAACTCAATATATCGAGGTATGAACTAAATATATCGACTTTTAAAGTCAATATATCGAGTTGTAAGCTCAAAATATTGAGTTGTAAACTCAATATATCTACTTTTAATGTCGATATATCGAGTTTTAAACTCAATATCTCGAGTTGTGAACTCTATATATCAACTTTTAAAGTCAATATATCGAGTTGTAACTCAATATATCGACGTTTAAAGTCAATATATCAAGTTGAAACTCAATATATCGATTTATGAGCTCAATAAATCGACTTTAAAACTCAATATATCGAGATATGAACTCAATATATTGAGTTTTGAGCTCAATATATCGACTTTTAAAGTCAATATATCGACTTTTAAAGTCAATATATCGACTTTTTAAGTCAATATATCAAGATATGAACTCAATATATCGAGTTATGAGCTCAATATATCGAGTTATGAACTCAATATATTGACTTTTAAAAAATTAATAAATCGAGTTGTAAAATCAATATATCGAGTTTTAAACTCAATATATCGAGTTATCAACTCAATATTACGACTTTTAAACTCAATATATCGAGTTGCAAGCTCAATATATAGAGTTGTGAACTCAATATATCGACTTTTAAAGTCACCATATCGAGTTGTAAACTAGAAAAATAATGCAAATGTCGCTTCTGGGGCTTCGTATAATTGTTTATTATCTATATAATTTTTCACTTAAACTTGACAAAATTAAGACAAATTTTGTTAAATATAGATATATATATAATTATTATGTATACAATCTAGTGTATACATATATATATCTCAACTCACTGTTACGTATGTAGTTTGCTGAAAGTGACTATTTCTAAAAAGGGGGATGGTGTAAATACTTCATACTTAATCCATTTTTTTTTTATTGATATAACTATTTTGCTCTTATATTCCTACTCCCATATAATGTAGGAGTTTGTGAGGTGTATATATATTAGTTGATGTGCATAGTAAAGTTACAGACGATTTTTTTATGTTCGAGATTGAAAAAAATATGGAATTTTTGTTTATGCAAATAATGATTAAGTTTACTTTGTGTGGCTTTAGCCCTATCAATATACTTGCAATGGTTTATGTTATGTGTTTCATTCTCTTTCAGTGTATAAGAATGATTGAAAGTGAAAAAATATACGATTTCAATGACTTTTTTTTTAATTGTGAATTTAACTTTTTTGGCTTGAAAACATGAAAAAACACAATTTTTGAAATCGGTATTTCAAATAAATATTCTTCCTAAAAAAGAACCATTTGCTGAGTTGGAATCATATATCAAACCGTTGGCACTTGCTCGGCTGAGTGCGGTAGCTCCCCTAATAAAATGAAAGATGAAAGTCAACTAGGGTAAACTGATATTTTAGTGTGTTTTTTTTTCTATAAAGAGCTCATTGTGGGCTAGCAAATGGGTAACACCAGAATTGTAAAATATTTTTAGAATATATGTGATAATAGGTGGCATAATAAATGTAATTTAAGTAAAAAATATTATTCAATAAAAAAATAATTATCTATTATGGGCGCCATTTTGACAAAATGGCTATAAAACGGTCATCTGAATTTTTACGTCTTGAGATTTTTTTTTAGTCGTTGTCGATACAATATACTAAATTCAAAAATGCAAAAATCCCTTCTGTTGCAATTTGTTCCACTTCAAATCATAAATGCCCTGGACTATTTGTGGGTTGTTTCTCTTCACCGTAATTAACAATGCAAAAATTGTTAGTTATTTGAAAAGTATTTTATTTAAAAAAAAGTAACATTAACTATAATTTGAGTGATCCTCATCTATTTTATAAATACAGTGTTATATTTTAAACATGATATGTCCCGTTACAATCCATAGTGGTAGATAAATAAATACCATTTGCCACCTTATGTGGGTTAGTTCCCTTGTGTAAAACGATTTTTTACTCCAGGTCCCAGTGATTTATATTCAGATCTTGAACTTATGTGTTGAAAGAAATTATACAGACTTAACTTATTATAATAGTTTACTGTCTTAGAAAGAGATTGAACTACAAAGATGGTGTGCTCATTATTTCAGTATTGAATGCTCGTCTTTTAATTACGTTATTCTGACAATGAAATAAGAAAGATGAATTGTTCTGTATAAATTTTAGCATTAAATATGTTGTGTCTTTAAGGCATTCTTCTGACAGCGAAACATGGAGGACCGAGTGTTTAATATTTTAGCATAAGACATAGTCGTTTTCATATATTTACTGTTACTACCATCACATTCCTAGCAACATGGGGATGTGCAAGTGATTTTCAAAGATGCTTCCAAAATTCAAAATGGCCGCCGGAGGTCAACTTCAATTTTTTTGTGGGCGCAAAACCTCTAAAACCTAAAGTCAGAAATTATTCAAATTTTACTATAAAATTCCCCACGATATGGAGATGTGTAGGTGATTTTTTCAAGGTGTTACTGAAATTCAAAATGGCCGCCACGGATCAACTTCAATTTTTTGTGGACGCAAAAACTCAAAAAATTCGTTTGGTCATTTTTTTAAATTAACTCAAAATAGCCGCCACAGATCAACTTCAATTTTTTGTGGGCGCAAAAACTTGGTCAGAAATTATTCAAATTTTACAATCACATTCTCCACGATATGTAGATGCGCAGGTGATTTTTTTAAGGTTTTACTGAAATTTAAAATGGCCGCCATGGATGAACTTCATATTTTTTTGTGGGCGCAAAAACTTAAAAATTGAAATCTGAAATAATTCAAATTTTACAATCACATCACCCACCATCTGTAAATGTGCGGGTGATTTTACTGAAATGTAAAATGGTCACCACAAGTCGACTTTTTAAATAATTGTGACCGCAAAAACTGAAACTTATGGCGGTGAATGATCTAGGACTTCATGCAGGCCTCTTGTTTTACATAGGCCTACATAGGCCGGAGCAGATCCAAAATTTGAAAAAGTGGAGGGGTCTGATTAAAAATCAGTTGTCCTCCAACCGAAAAAAATACATAATAATAAGTAACTTATCAGACAAAAAAATTTCCACTTAAATTTTGGAAAATAATGATGCTTTCACAATTTTGGTCGATTTTTCGTCAAAATAGTTCTTGAAAGGGGGGTCAGAATAAAACCTTTTTGACCCCCCCCCCCCTCTGGATCTGCCACTGTATACGTCCTATTATATTATTTGTGAGAAGAGTGAAAATTTAGCCAAACATGGAGGAGACGTTGGGCTGAAGTCTTGGAGCAGGTCATCTTGCTCCATCAGCATTTTTCACACAGTGACAGAAAATGAGTCAAATACGCAAAATTCGGTCATATAATACGTCCACGTTACATGTATACTAAAAATTATTCCATTTCCAATGTTCTCATCATAATGCAGGGACAGATATATGGTCTGAAAATGAGAAACTCATTGAGAAATGAGCATTAATCTATCGCATCGACACGGGCTCTATTTAAAAATGTTAGTTGGTGCCATTGTCCGAAATTGGAATACGCGATTCATCATTTTTAACAACAGAACAACGACCATTAGCACGCCTGCACCAAACACGATATCATCAGCACAATCACAAAAATGTTCCTTAGAGTACATGTTCAAACAACTATTATAATAATCCCATGCAATCAACTCTCATTATATTTCCCAAATTAACACAGCTTCTCAAGTTTCAAGTTCATATGACAGAAAATGACTTCCTAGTGGGTTGGTTCCCTTGTGCCTAATAACGTCCACTTCGTCTCCTATTTTGGCTTAAGAGCCCACACTATTATGTTTTCACCTGCCAGTAAGAACCAACAATCGAGTTTGGATGTCATAGGCCGTAAAACGACAAAACTAATTTATTCTCTTAGTAGTACATAAGATAACAACTAAAACGGTTGAATATCAATAAATTTGTTATAGCTTTATAGATTAGATAGAAGATTCACTTGTTATGAATGCAAATATGCCTAAATTGCAGTTTTTAGACGAAAAGCAGTAAATAATACACTTGATCTACATAATATTCTATACATTTAACACATGATAATATCATGACATAGACCTAAGTGTACATTTCAGGTACAGCAGCTTGGCTCGATGTCATGACATACTTCCCTTTCTGGCAAATTCACAGAGGAAGTAAAATATGTGGTATACGTCTAACCCACCAGGTGGCGATTTACGTCTCACTCACCAAGTGTCGAGTGACATCTCATTCACCAGGTGGCGATTGTGTTAGTCTCATGTCGTCTCATGCAAACCAAAGAAAATAGAATCTCATTCTATTTTCCTTGTGCAAACCGAGCAGCACATAATAGAGAACTACAACCTACTTCAAAATAAGTAACATCAGAGTGTGCTACCCTGGAATGACATTTATTATTGACATTTTGTTAAATACGGCAGAACCCGACATGTTTAAAGTAATCCATGACATGCTTAATTATTTCTCATAACTCCGATCAGCTGGTTAGAACTCTAACGTTTAATGTGATTTTATAGCATTATATGCCACACGTCTTCAGCAACAAAGCTTTTCTTGGACCACTGTTCACCACACATGTACTTACTTTGGTCAATCAAACTATCTATCTATCTGGAGTTGTAGCAGCACATTTATGGTTGTGTCATAAATTCAATTTATGTTTTCATCCACCAATAAGAACCAACATTCGAGTTTGAATGTCATAGGCCGTAAAAACGACATAACTAATTTTTCAGTAGGGCCTACATGAGATAACAACTGAGATGGTTGAATATCATGAAATTTGCCATAGCCTGATAGACTAGATAGAATATTCACAGTTACCGTAACCCAATGTTTATGAATGCAAACATGACTAAGCTTGCAGTTTTTTAATGGAAAGTGGTAAATATTACACTTTACCTACATAATATGTATAATAATATGTATCACATTCCATTATTATGACATAAGTATACATTTCAGATATGACATAAGTATACATTTCAGATACAGCAGCTTGATTCGATTTCATGACATAATTACAGTTAAGATAGTGACAAAGCTAAAACATTGCTAAGATAACTGCCAAACAAATAGTAGTGGGGTGGCTACTGCCACTGCAGATCTCTCAACACTTGTGAAGCAAATGCACACACCACTGCAAAAACATATTTAAAACAAGGCCATGACCCAAAGTCTTTGTATGAAAGCTCTGTATTATTACTACTCTTGTTAGTATTATTCGAAATACTAACTTCTGTTATAGTTAATACCCTTATCCAAATTAAAAACCAACCAGTTGAAGGATTCACATTGACACTAACCATATCTTGAAACCTTGTTTGGAAAAGTAAAATAAACAACCAATTGGAGTTTGATTTATCCATAGTCTAGTCCCCGTTGACTCCAGCCAATTCAATGTATCACCAAAGATCACCAAGAAGGTATACGCTTAAAATAACCAACAAATTGAAGGTTATCTAGAGGCCCTGAGTCACACATACCATCACGCACGTCCAGCGCACAAAAAAATCTGGTCGGTGCGTTGTGATTCGCTGGGCGTGCGTCAGAACTCGTTGATGATCTGACGAGAACGCCTGATGAACGTCATTCATTTTTAGTGTGCGTCAACCAATGCGCACATTTTCTGCATGCTCAAAAATGTGAGCGTATTTTCACGTGTGAATGTAGACGCCAGAAGAACGTCAGACCAGCGCCAGTCTAACGCTAGGCACAAGTGGAGCACACACTCTAAATTCGTTGTGTTTTTGTTGACCAAGGTTTGTCCCAGTCCCACATAAACGACGCACAGTCCACCCATAAAAAACAAAAAAACAATTTGAGTCCGCATTGTTAAAAAAGTCGCAAGCTGGTAGCGAATGCACAGCGTGTTTCCAACGCAAAGTGCGAATGAACAGCGCTTTGCTAACGCGTTGCATGGACGCATACAGTGCCCACTAAACCCTATAATACTAATGTCGACGATAATAGTAACTTTTATCAATTTATTTTGTACATAATGTAACCATTTTTCAAAGAAAAAGTGTGTCCTAAGTTTATGATAACATTATATGTTTGGACTTAATTTCGACAAATTCAAAATAAATTTTGCACATAATGCCGTGTATCGTGTGAAAAACATCCTCAAATGATTAAAAAAAATGTATTTTTTCAAAGCTCTAAGCTCTAAGCTGCAGAAATAACATAGTCACAGCCTGTTGCTCGAGCGCTGTGCGAGCTGGCGGAGTGATCCCGGCGTTTGCTTGGAGCCATGTGATACAAAGCAAACGTATTTAACGTTGATATGATGTTGTTTTAGCGCGCCCTACGTGTTTCTGGTGGTATTCTGGCGTGTACATTTATGCGTTCATATGCGTTCAATATTTTAAACATACCCAACTTCCCTTGACGATCAGATAGCGCACAAAAATATGCGTGGCGTTAGTGCAGCGCGCTCTACGAACCAGTAACGAGTGTTGACGCACGACCGACGCTCTAGCAAAACTAAGCAATTTTCAGTGCGTGGGTCGTGCGTCGACTATGTGTGACTGAGCCTTGGGGCTAGAAAAAACACTAAAAAATACCGGTGTAGCCGTTTCAGCGTTCCTCCCTTTCAGCATACCGGGGGGTACGTTGAAACTAGTTTCAGCTTACCGGGGGGGGGGGGGGGTACGTTGAAACCAGTTTCAAAGTACCCCCCTGTATGCTGAAACTAGAAAAAGACCAGTTTCAAGTTACCTCCCCTAGTTTCAGATTACCCCCGGGAGGGGTACGTTGAAACTAGTTTCAGTGTAGCGGGGGGGGGGTACGTTGAAACTAGGTTCAGCGTACCGGGGGGGGGGGTACGTTGAAACTAGTTTCAAAGTACCCCCCGGTATTTTGAAACTGAAAAAAAATACTTTAAAAATACCCCCCCCCCTCCAATTTAGGCCTATGGCCTATACACCAACTATAATTATTTCTGACCTATTAAGTACCGTTAGACCTAGAATATGGGTCGCTACGACTCGCTGAGTACATCTACACATTGAAACCACATACGCATGGTCAACGTCCACTCAAGGTCAGGGTTTAACCCTTTAACCGCCAATTATTTCACTGGGATTTTCACCCAGTTGAAGTGAGTGAAAATTATTCAGATTTGACAAATGGAGGTAAACGATTTTGTGAAAGCTTGTTGTCCGATATCACGTTCTATCCTTACCATGTTCAACGTGCTAATACAAACGAAGAAACGAATATAATCGGGACTGGCGGTTAAAGGGTTAACGCTACAGTTTTTGCCTTGTGCGCTGTATTTTTTATGCACCGGCAATTTGGTCTGATGTCATAGTTGACTAGCAGTGTGCATGCTGTAAGCATGCGGGCAAGGTAGGCCTATATGCGGGTCTTTGTTGTTATTTGATCACTGAAAATAATAATATAGATCCATGAAAATACACAATTTTATTGGCACTAGTCTACAAAATATGGCCAACATTACATCTGCAATAAATAAATCGATAGATAATAACGACAATGATAGAAAAAATAGCGCTAGACTATATTTTTCGTTAGTTGCCATAGAGATCATTGGGTTATAGGGAGAAAAAAGTTTTTCAAAACGTCGCGCAAACAATTTTTCGTCAGTTGCCATAGAGATCGAAGGGTTATATGGATATTAAAATGTTTTAAGACCTCGGGCTAGCAATTTTTCACGTTAGTTACCATATGGAGGGTTATATAATGTTGGCGTATTTGTTTTGACTAGTTACCCTGAAAATCAAAGGGTTATAATTATGGAGAATAAAGTGTCACCAAAAATGTCCCAATGTCAAGTGATGAAAATATAAAATATAATATTATTGTCATCATTGAAAATTAACCAGTAAAATTGAGAGGGTAAATTGAAACTAGAGAGGGTAACTTGAAACTAGTTTCAGATCACCCCCGTGGGTAACCTGGGGGGTAATCTGAAACTGTTACACCGGCACTGAACGCCCATATAGCGCCCAACTAACGTGTTCCTAACGCATGTCCACGAACATAAAACGTATATGGGGCGTTCTAAATGCTTTCTAACTTATTCGTGCCCCGCGCTGGCGGTGCGCGATGTATTCGCCAAATTTGTCGCCCTGCTAACGCGCAACGCGGTGGCGAAACGCTGTGTATTCGCTGATGTATACATCTGTTTTATTTATAACACGCTGTGTAATCGTCTTAAACTTGCTGGCTCTTCTCATATCCTGACAAAATTTATGGACGCACAACGACACACTGCTCTAATTTTTGTCACTCAAGGCGTGGGCTGTTCGTTGTATATGTGTGACTGCATGGGGTATAAGTGGTCCGCTCTATTCTGTGAAACAATTCTTGGGTTAGCTTTGCAGGCCCAGCAATTGGGTGAGAAAATTGTCTGTGCCGAGTTTGGAAATTCTAATATTCCCATTGTTACATGTACCAATCAATGGTACTGCACCAGTTCTGAAAGGTAATGAAATCGGGTATATCTGAGCAATTTCCTAAATCAATTGCTGAGGTGAGAGAAAGACGCAATTGCGTAATACGGCAAGCTAAGCAGCAAGCTAGAAGAGCCCACCTGAAGATAAACTGTATGAAGATGGCAGATCTGGGTTCAATTCCGGAATTGATCTAGAATTATACCTAATTTCAAGTCTAATTCCGGGAATTGCAATGGGAATGTGAATGAACTTTCAAGGAATTAGAATTATATTGGAATTATTAAAAAGTAGGTGAAATTAAAAACAGAACTGAACCTTTTAATTAAAAAAAATCTCAACACAGCTGCAAGAACGTCACATTGTAGTAGAGGGGGAATCGTTATTGTGGAGGTTGCACATGCCTGTTAGTCCAGTTGCTGCTCTTATATGTTCAATAGGGAGCTAGAAATCATGAGAAGTGTAAGGTGTTTTGATTGATTCATATTCTTATTATTCCACTGAACAAATTTAGGTTTGTTGCCCAAGTGGCAACTTTGGACAACTTTTTTTATTGGCATAATTAAATAATTAATATTATCGGCTTTATCTGCATATTATGATTTAAGGTAAGCAAACGTATGTGGTTGCTGTTTCACTTTATCAATCTGTACATGCAATTTACCATGTAAAAGGTAATTAAATTTCCGTTCTGATTATGTATTGCATAACGCAGTGGATGAAAGGTTATTTCTACAAATACGTTGAAAAATGTTTTTTTTTATTATAAATAAAATCGACAACAAAACAAGCTGGCTAACATGGTCAATGGAAACGACTACATAACACATAATTATTGGCCATATCTTTATTTCACTTTTGTTTTCTGAACCCAGATGTGTATTTGCTTAAAACTGAGTGCTAATTAGATTTGTTCATGGCATAAATATGTTTAAAAGCGAGAAAATTGCAGCTTTTTTTTGAAAATGTGTGTATTTAGCCTGGGGTGAAAATGAAACATTGAACATTGCTCGACATTTAAGTGCAAATTATTTTTCCCGCCTGATTTTGCATCATTTGTGTGTGCTGAATTCGAGTATATCTTTGGTGTCATTCACCTTCAAAATAAGCAAAACAAAAAATGGCCGCCAAAGCCACATCTGTTCTATATTTTGTTACATAATATTGCACGATTTCTGGTCTCTGCATGATTTAGAGTTGATAAATTTATATCTCAGGTTTCTCTATTAGTGCAAGAGCATTAGTGAAAAAAACACAGGAATCTGGGATAAAATTGCAGAAAGCTGATTTTTTCAGGAATGATACCTGGACATCTCCCCAGACGAATTCCGAAGATGCCCCAAAAATCCCCTTTGTGCATTTTTTTTAATTCAAGATGGCCGCCACCATGTAACGCCATTTTCGAAAAACAGGGGTATACCCTAATTCTTCACCTTTGTAGTTAGGAAAAAAATATTTTGGTGTCTCTACTTATGTTTTAAGGCACAAAGAGTTGATACAGATGATCAGGAATGATATCAGCACTTTTCTCAATACCAAAAATCCAAGATGGCCGCCATATTGTTCTGATTATGTTAAGCGATCTCTTTAAAAAACACACGAAAATATGAGATATCTATCTCGTTGTTGAACCTAAAATGTATTTTTTGGCCAAACCCATGGAATATAACACTTATTTAGATCACCATTATTTTATTATATTGAATTTATCAACATAAATCCCACATAGTAGTCAATTAAAAATAACACCAGGTAAAGCCATTTAAAAAAAAGGGTTATACCCCAATCCCCCACTTTTGAAGTTAAAACAATGATTTTCGTGTCTCTACCTATGTTTTAAAGTACAATGAGGTTTTCCAGATGATCAGAAATAATATCAGTACTTTTCTTAATACCACAAATTCAAGATGGCCGCCATAATATTTTGTTAAGCGATTTCTTAAAAAACCCGAAAATATGCGATAACTATCTCGTTGTTGAAACTAAAATGTATTTTTTAGCCGAACCCATGGAGTCTGGAACTTATTTAGATGACCATATTTTATTATATTGAGTTTATCGACATGAATCCCACATGGTAGTTGTAGTTAATTCTACCATGGTGGGTGACGCTTCGGAGTGTTTTCGAACTGCTTTCCCACTAGAAATGTAGATTGAGATTTGTCAAGTTAACAAATCAATCTCAGGTAAATAATGAAATCATTGCGTTTCAATCATCCGAGCTGTCACAGTTTCTACATGTTTGGCCAATACAAAAAGAGCACATCGTTGTACAATATAGTCTAGATTTGTGAGATCCCCCCCCCCCTTTGAACAAGCCACTCTGCACCCGCAACTTACGCTTTTTAGAACTCTTTCTTGGGCGACTGCTCTTTCAGTTTGCGTAGTTTACAAACGACCATGATATAAAATCCGTTCCCAGACTGTAGATTCCACACCCTCCTGTACAGCAAAATATGCTCTGTATCATAATGGAGTTTAAACACGAGGCACTCATCCAATGCTGTTTTAATATGGGCTGACCGTCTTCGACGCTGGCACAAAAATTAAACAGAATTGGATTAATGCCCCGTGTTGGCTGGGGCAGTAGGTGACGTTGAAGGGAAGCTTTCTAGCAAAAATCAATTACAAGATAAGGACTTGCGCCTCACACGTTACATGTACATGACATCTGTGATAATCGTCCTGTAACAATGCTCTTTTAAATACTTACTTTTGTCCTTGATCTGCGAATGTCAATATGTTTAATATCATGAAATATATCATTTAAATATCAAGATATTACATTTTGAATATTAGGATATATATATTTCGTAATGAAGTTATGGCATTGTATGGTGTTGTAATGAGATTATTTTACATCAGAATATCGGAATATGACATTAAATTAATTGATGTCACAGTTTATCGTCAGGATATGATCTCTTTATGTCACGATAATATGAGGACAAGAAACATTAACGTCATGATATGGTTTTGTAATGTCCAAATATTGCTCTTTAATATAGTAAAATGACGTTATGATGTCTGGATACAGCTTTATAAATGCAGGATATGGTGGTTAAGCATCACGGTATGGTATTAAAGTGACAAGATCTTTTAGTGTAATGTCACGATATTAAATATCATGATATAGCATATTAACATCACAATATGACATTTTAGTGTAAGAGGAAATGAAAGTAAAAGAGGGCAAGGCCACATGCTGTTCAAAGAGAACGTGTCTTAACGCTATCTAATTACTTTCCATTTTATTGAATCTTCCGAAGTGCTTTTGTTGTTGGCAGTTTTGAAGTACCGGTATTTGAGCAATGTAGAGGCCTTTACTTACTGAATTATATTGCGATATATATGTTGAACTGACATGTGCCAGCCTGATATTGGAATGTTCTATGTCGATTCTGTATTACCATATGGTAGCGTGCGTCTGTCAATATAATGTTATTGAAATGTTATACCTTGACATGACAATATAATATCCTGACATTAAAATGCCATATTCAGACTTCAAAGTGACAAAGCCTGACATTCTATGGTCACATTAAAATATTGTAGTGTCATATTCAGTCCTTATAATGTCACATTAGAATGCCGCCAAACCCGCCATATCTTGATTTGATAATGTCATATCCTATCATAAAAAATTGAATATCTTTACATTCAAATCTTATTGTGTGATATAAAAGGACAAAATTTGGACATTATAATATCATGACGTTATAATGTCATATTCTGATAAATTACAATCCAATATCCTGGCATAAATATGCCAGATCCTGACTTCGAACTGTTTATTATACAATATTCGATATTAAATAGCATGTTTGTCATTATAATAACACACCATCACATTACAATGCTATATTGTGACCTCAATGTGTCATTTCATCAATGTATAAAGTCACATCATAATATTCAAGTACCATATCCTAATATTCAAATGTCATATCCTGACATTAAAATGTCATAGTGATGTTAAAATGATATATCACGAAATTGTAATGCATTTCGTGATAATATGATGTATATCTTTTCATTTTAATACAGCAACGTGATGTTTAGCCACTATATACTGCCTTTATAAAGCTGTATTGAGCCATCATAACGTGATTTTGCTATATTAAACACCAATGTTTGGACATTATATTACATATCATGATATTAAAGTATCATATCCTGATATCATATTCATATATCCTGACATAAAACTATCATATCCTGACGTTAAACGTGTTCAATCTGGTGTAATATTGTACTTAGCTCTGTTATTATGTACATTCACAATAATAATCACAACTAATACTTAACCAAAATCGAAAAACATTTTATATAGGCCTACTATATAAAAAACCTACATTGGAATTAGTCGCTGTGTTTGAAACTGGAATTTCTTACGCTATCTCAAGCTTCAAATGAATGAAAAATACCCTTATATTTGAAGATGAGAGATGTTAGAATTTTTAATCAATGATTTCTGAAATATGATATTTTGTAAATTTGATCAATCTATATCTATATTCCCATATGAAAAAGCAGTTGAACATCGCTTAATCGTAGCATCTGCGCTAAAAGAGCTAACCAATATGGCAGCCATGTTGGATTTTGTGTTGATAAGCACATTCTATTTAAAAAATTGGTGATGGAAATATATTCTAGATTCCATGGCCCTGAAAAAAAAGTTTCAACAACATGATGATTATGGCATGTACGTGATTTTCTGAGGGGGTGGGGGACGCTTCACATAATGGTCGCCATCTTGGATTTGTGGAGATAAGAAAATGAATGATATCATTTCTGATCCTGTTGATGAGCTTTTTGTGTAGAGGCACCAAAATATTTTTTTTTAACTGCAAAAGTGAGGAATTGTGGTATAGTCCTGTTTTTTTTTTGGAAAAATGACGTTATATGGTGTTACATAAAATTAAACTACCGGTATGTGGGATTTATGTTGATAAAGTCAATATAATACAATATTGGTGATCTAAATAAGTGCTAGACTCCATGGGTTTAGACAAAAAATACATTTTAGGCTCAACAACGAGATAGTTACCTCATATTTTTTTTAATTAAGAGATCGCTCAACATACTCAGTATATCAATATGGCGGCCATCTTGGATTTTTGGTATTGAGAAAAGTACTGATATCATTTCAGATCATCTGGATGAACTCTTTGTGTCCTCAAACATAAGTAGAGACACCTAAATATTTTTTCGAACTGCAAAAGTGAGGAATTATGGTATACCCCTGTTTTTTTCGAAAATGGCGTTACATGGTGGCGGCCATCTTGAATTAAAAAAAATGCACAAGGGGGATTTTCGGGGCATCTTCGGAATTCGTCTGGGGAGATGTCCATGTATCATTCCTGAAAAAATCAGCTTTCTGCAATTTTATTCCAGGTTCAACCCTAATGCTCTTGCACTATATCAAAATGGCCTTTATTTGACTTTCAAGTTCAAAATGGTTACCTCCAACATACAAATAAAAACTGTTTTTATGCACGTGAATCATATTATCATAAACAACATTTGTTTAATGAAAAACTAAAAAATAGACTACGTAATACGGCAGATTAGGTTGCAAACTTGCAAATCATTCGAAACTGTATTTAATCACGGTATATTCCAACATGCTTTGATGTGCTTAGTATTTAAAAAGATGTCATTATTTTAATAATAAATATGTAAAATGGCGTCCATCTTGGATTTTACGATAAACTATAGGTCAGACGACAAACAATAAACATCAGAAATGTTTTTTTTTCGGCCCCCAAGTCATACAAAAAAAAAATTGAGCAGTTTCGAGCCACTAATAAAAAAAAGAAGTTTAATTTACATTTTGATAGTCATTTTGTTGTTTCTTGTTCATATGAAGGTGAATTTCGCGGCCATTTTGAATCTTCTCATTTAAATTTATTTGTCAGTAACTTTTATTTCTGGTCCATTAAGTTACCACAAATAAATTATGTTATCGTCTGTATTTTTAGCGTTATACTTATATTAACAGTAAATATATAAAAAAGGAACTGACATTTTGTATTTAAATGTCAAATAAAGGTTATTTCTTTCAAAAAACACTAGAAAAAATATATTTAATAAAAACGTTGTAGAAACTATCAATTGTGCTTTCATGTGCGAAAAAAACATAGAAAATATGGGGTTGTTTTTGAATGCTGGCAGCCATTTTGTGTTTTGATAATTTGAAGGTGAAGGTCACCAAATATAAAATGTTATCAGACGCATTCGAATTCTGTACACACAAATTTTGTAAAAACAAGCGGATACAAAATTATGCACAAAAACTCCGAGAAAAAAATCATGTTTTAGATTTCAGCCCTTGCTAAATACACATATTTTCATGTCAGGCTTCAACATTTTTTCATTTTAAAAAATATATGACATTCATAAATATAAATAACATTTATTTTTTAGCATACACACATCTGGGTTCCGAAAATATAGGCCAGATATGGATATGTCCAATAATTACAGTTTAATAACTCGTTTCCTTTTACCATGTTGAATTGTTGGTTTTGTTGTTCATTTTGAATATTTTATAATACAAAATCATGTTTGAGCGCTTGTAGAGAGACGATTACTTACTCAATTGTAATGTGTGATATATCATTAGGACTAGAATTTAATTATATGTAACTATGGTATATCGCAAGTGCAGATTGGTTTATCAGAACATCAACGACAGACGAGAGAAAAATCTCGGCACTATGTCAACAGTATGATTCTGTTCTCTGCTCTATTTTAGACAAAGACGCTCCTGTAAGTACAGATGCTCTGTCCAGAAAACCACCAACTCCATGGATGACTCCGGAAATAATGAAGACTAAAACCCTTCGCCACAATCTTGAACGAGCATGGCGCAGATCCCGCACACATCGTTCTCGTTACAAACATCAATGCCACTTGTGTAATAGAATGATAACTAAAGGCTAAATCGAAATATTTAGCTGATGTTATTGCAAAAAATTCGGACAATCCCCGTCGCCTTTGGAATTCAATAAATAACATTCTGCATAGAATTCCACCTCCTGCTCTGCCAGAATTCACATCATTTGTGGATAAAATTGAAACTATCCGTTCCAAATTTCCAGATAAAGTACAGAATATTCCACAAGTGCAAACACCAGAAATGAGATCTAAAATAAACGTTTTCGAACGTGCGTCAAAATTTCAATGTAAGACCACTACTGAAAAAATCATCTATTCCTAAAAACGAGCGGAAAAATTACAGGCCTGTATCCAACTTAAGTTTCATTCCAAAATCTTAAAAAAGATAGTAGCCAATAGGCTGTAATCTGATATAAAAAATAACCATCTATCTAATCTATTACAATCGGCCTACAGGAAACATCATTCTACAGAATCGGCTCTACTGAAAGTACATAACGATATTATTAATAACAAGGAACCTCTTTATTGAGGTTCCTTTTTAATAGTTACGGCTCTAACCTTGCTTGACTTGTCGGCCGCTTTCGACACCATTGACCATGCCACATTAACAGATAGACTTTCTGATTGGCATGGAATATCGGGTGAGGCTCTATTTTTCTTATTGGCAAAATAGGCACCAGTCCGTAAAAATTAAAGACATTTTTTCAGATAAAGTCACACTCTCATATGGAGTTCCACAGGGCTCTGTGCTAGGACCAGTGCTTTTTACTTTATACACTACACCACTCACCAGTTTTGACATAAACCACCATCTTTATGCCGATGATACTCAAATGTACATGTCTCTATCAGTTTCAAATGCGAAGGAATCTCTTGAGAAGTTGCAACATTGTTTGATGTGTGTGTCGGCCTGGATGACAGGATCTAAGCTGAAGCTTAATCCTAGAAAGACATAATTTCTTCTTATTGGGAACAAACTTCGACGATAACAATTCTTGAATAATTTCCCATGGTTACTTCTAGGTCAAGACATAAATTCATCTACATCAGCTAAAAATCTTGGTGTACTATTCGACAGTAGCCTGAATTTCCGAAAACACATATCCCAAACATGTAGGGCATGCTTCTATCATATCCGTGACCTGCGTCGAATTCGAAAAATCTGTCCTGAGATCTTGCCAAGCAAATTGCAGTGGCACTCGTCAGTGGTAAGTTAGATTATTGTAACTCACTTTTTCACAATATGCCAGAAAAGGATATCGCCAGATTACAACGCGTTCAAAACTGCCTTGCGGGAGTGGTAACCAAGGCCCCACGATTTATTCGTTCCATTCCAATTCTAAAACGATTACATTAGCTTCTTGTCAAGTTTGGCATTCATTTTAAAATATGCCCAATAACTTTCCGAACCCTAAAAGAAAACCAACATGCATATCTGGCTGATTTACTTGTTCGGCCAAAATGCTCAAATTATCTACGCTCCGCTAATTCGAATAGATTTGTTGTTCCTCGTATAAAGACCAAGGCTGGGTTAAGAGCTTTATCTATATCTGGTCCAGCCATATGGAACGCCCTGCCTGTGCCAATACGTAATGTCAAAACAATCTTAACATTTCGGAAATTACTTAAATCTCACCTATTTGACTTGGCTTTTCCACCCTAGTCCCTCATCAGCCCGGCTCCTCCTTGTTGACGAACCTGCTTTGGCCTCGATTATGACACATGATCACGCTAAGGATTTGGGCGCTTCTGAGCTCGGTCCCCTGAGGATATAGGCGCTATAGAAGTTTTATTGATTGATTGATCGATTGAAGTTCAATGCAGTGAAATCATCACGTGGTGCATCAGAGGTAAAGTGATCCAAGTCCAAAATTTGATTTTTTTCTGTTTATGTCATTTTGGGAAAGCTAAATATATAGAAAACAATATATAGAAAATAATATACTAAAATATCTAAGCCATTCGTCAACAAAATTAGGACTTATTAATCAGCATATGTTTTTTTACTTTTAAAATTGATACACGACTGTGACTGACTGTGCGACTGTGTGCTATGGTGTAAAATACAGGATACAAATGATCACGACTGTTTATTGTTGGGTACTGTTTATATACCTCCTTAGGGCTCGAAATATTTAGATGATGACACGTTTGAGGCCACATCTCGACATGTGTCCTCAAAAATTAAATCTGGTCAGATTTAATTGATCTTAATAATAATTTGCCATATGTCTAATGGGTGAGTATAATTCAGGTACCTTGTCAGATTTTAAATAATTCGATGATGAAACTTATTTAAACTTGGAAATGATGCATTTTGTGGATCAAATTCTTGTAGAATTGTAATCGAGTTTAACCGATATTGATGCATTCAACTACTAAATTTGAAATATGTTATTTCAATAATATTTTATCCGATGCTCATTGTGCTGTTGTTTTTTGACATAAATATCACTTTCACTGTAGAGCTACTTAATAAGGATGACAATGTTTCTTCTGACAATGATTTACAAAAACCAAGTCAGCTCATTAGATAAGAAATGAGAATGTATTGTCTTACAAATACAACATTGATAGTCGGAGTCGGATAATGTAAGGATACTATTACCAGTTGGGTCTCTTATGCTACAAATATTATAATGTTTAGTGCCAGTTTATCTGAGATGGTGAAAGATAACACTGTTGCTAAAAAAGAAGAAAAAGTCATAAGATAATAAACCATGGTTTGACAACACATGTTGAAAATGTAGTAATAAGTATATTGACGCAAGGAATGTGTATAGAAACACACATTTACATAGTGATAAAATTAATATGAGAGAGTTTAGTAAAAAAAAAATGTACATAGACAATTTAATAAATATAAAAAATAATTTCATAGTGAGATTAGAAATTTAAAGTCAATAAATCTCAAAGAGTATTGGAATGTGGAAAGCAGTAAATTCAATACAGCTAAGTCTGATGTGGCCTGCGCTTTTAAAATACACTTTTGCTGAACATTTTTAGAATTTGTGTAATAATAAAGAGGCTCAAAATATTTTTTTGGGTTATAGTTGTAGATTTGAAAATGAGCTGTTAAGTTTGTTATAATAATCCCAATATATAGGGAAAAGATGATAAAGGAAATCCAGATGAAGACAGAAGCATTACACTATTGTCTTGCTTTGGTATTTTCTCCATCAGCTATCAATCGCAGAGAGTCAGGGTATTTAGAAGAACATGACTTAATTGGTGAGGAAGAAGTTGGATTTAGATCTGGCTATATCACTTTGTATCATATTTTTTCATTAAAATATATTATTGTTATTTATTTATCTAAAAACGAAATAATATTTACATCCTTTATAGACTATCGTAAGGCTTTTGATAATATTTGGAGGAAACTTCTTTGGCATGATAATAATGGACAGGATGAGAATAATTGTCTCTATTATTGTATCCCCTTTTCTTAATGTTATGGCACAGTTTATTTCAAATGCTTATCAGATTTGCTGAAAGTCAAGTGTTAAGTGATGATGATATTGAAGTATATCTCAAATTGTATATATTGTTATATGCTGATGACACTATAATAATGGCTGGATCTGAATGTGAGTTCATCATTGAACGCTGCACATCATCATTGTACTTTGTGGAAGTTGGCAATACTAAGAAAACAAAAGTTGCCATTTTTTCCATAGTTAAAAATCGAAATATTCCGAAATTCAATTATAATGGTTTGCCATTAAAAGTGGTTACTGACTATAGATATTTGAGTATTGATATTAAGCTATATACAGCTATATACAGCATTTTGAGAAAAAGTGAAGACTTGTATCTTCCTATAGATGTTTAATTACATTTGGTTGATCATAATTAAGAAAAAAATGATATTGTTGAAAAAATGCCCGAGCTTTTTGATCAATAGCCATGTGGACTGTAGGAATTTAGAATTGTGACTATTCAAGTAACAATAATGTTTGGACTTGGTTTTATGAGTTTTATGGAAGCCATTTTAAATTTTGTTAGGTTATTTTATTATGACAGTTTTGTTGCGTATGTTTTTTCAGCAGCCATTTTGAATTATAATTTTTGACCTTAAAATTCGGATTTCAGGCTTCAAATACAAGTTCAGAAGTAGAAAGTACAAATTCTGCTATAGGAAATGCAAATTATGTAGTAGTAGGAAATGTATATGCGGAAGTAGTGAGTACACATTCGGAAATGGAAGTACAAATTCCGAAGTAAGAACTACAAAAGCGGAAGTACGAAGTATTATGAGGAATGCCACCCCTCTGACCTTCACAAAGCCATTGTGAACAAACTACAAATATAAAAAAAATTAACACACTTTGTCTAATTACCAATTTGTACAAGCGTACATGTTACCAAAAACAGATAATTCAAATATTGAAAATTCGAGGAGATACATGCTGGCAGAAATGCATAACCAGAAATGTACAGCTCCGGCCTGTTGATTTCAGACAGTATGTTCACCAAATTGCATATAACTCAAAATCTATTTCACCTATAAACTTGGTTCTGGTGTCATCGGAAAGAGCGATCATGTATCTTTAAATTGACATTGTTAGTACTGCCTGTCCACATGTATGTCCCGGGGTCCACTGTGATAAATTTGAAGCTCATAATTATAAAATTAGCTTGTAGCTATGACAACCAACGTTTGGTTTGTTGCATGACCCCTTTGTGGAGAACTAGAAACGGTTGTGTTATTGCCAGTATGTGGTTCTCAAACGAATATCTGTGCACAGTTAAACAATACACACATGAAATATACTGGTATGTCTGTATGTTCAGTTGACAGCATACGGTAGCTTGTAGCACAATAATGCATGCTTATATATATGCAAACACACACATATGCACGAATGTGCTCACGAATGAGAATATTTCACATTCTCTCAGAGTTCGCTACATTCGCCCTGTATGCCAGGTTACATCGCTACATTTGCCTAGTATTTGTAAGCGTTGGTAACAAATTCGGAACGTTTGCAAGTAATTCTCCACCTGCTTACGAATATCAACGATTTTAAGAAGCGTGTCTTTATTCAAATCGCAGCCTCGTCATCAAATATTCCCATCATTCGTAAGAAAATGGCAAGGCAATGGCAACGTTGATGAGACATTCGCATCATTGATAAGTATGTTTGTAACGTTTGCAAGCCCATTTGTAAGCATTCGCAAGCATTCATAACATTCGCAAGGCAGTCGCAGCATTTATTATATTATTTCAATATAATAAATATATTGAGTCAATTGGTTCAGAAATACGAATAAATTCACATACTGAAATATTGATGTACAGATACAACATGTACAACACAAATCAAACGGGATTGTGGGGCTGGCCCAGGATTATTGGGCTGTATACAGATATTCAACCTAATAGCTATCTTATTTAAATCTTAGAAAATATAAGCTGAATTGAGCTATTTTTGGTGGTCAATGCGACAGATCAAAACTTTAGAGTCTGATGGAAAACAGGGGTATGTTTCCAGAAGGTGGAACATCGCTTAGCACGATGTGTTAATGCAGTTTGTTATAAAAAATGGCTCAGTTAGGGGAAATGGTGAAAAACACGTTTTTCAATATAAAGGTCATTTAGCTCAAAGCCACATATAAACACAATATTCAATTTTTAAAGAGTGTTGAAATATATTATATTTCAACTCTAATAGTGTCTAGTTCATTTCTCGTGAACTTTCATGTATGATGTTTGCCTATGAAAAAATACAGCCATCTTGAATTTGACCCCTAAAACAATATCTAGGGTGCCTTCATCCGAGAATAATACATATATGAATGTTCATGACAAATGAACTAGACACTAATAGGCCTACTATCAAAGTATAATAGGGTTTATTAGCTAGTACACTTATATGCGGCTTTGAGCTAAATGGTCGCTATTTTGAAAAACGCTGCTGCAAGTAGTTAGTTAAAAACGATTATGTTCGAAACATGACGAAATAATAACTAACTAACTAACGTAATATATTGTAACAACTAACACACATGTTGGTGGATAAGGTCGAAACACGACAGTTTATTGTGTTCACTAAAATGACTAGAGTGTATACAATATTACAATTATTATGTAACATTGTAAATATTATATAATAGCGTGGTGTCGTGCCCAACTTTGGGGGACAAAACATGCCTAATTAAAAAAAAAAAAAAAAAAAAGTTCACAAGAATGAAGTGGTTGTCAGGGGTGGCGGCGGGTGTTTTCTGTAGATTGTCTCTGCCCATCAGTTACTCTTTCTCGGTTGCATAAACTGCTAACTGTCCATTATTTGTGTAAGGCTGACTGCTAACTGCTTATAAATATCCCATCATATAATGCAGCTTATAAATATTCCATCATGTAATGAATTAATAAAATGAGTAGGCCTATACGTCTTGTAGCTCTGATCTCATGAGAAAGAGTGTCTCATCTTGCGGGGGGGGGGGGGGTGGAATAGCGCGCCCTAATTGGTGGACAAGGTCACGAGGGCACGCGCGCTGTATATAGCACACAATAGATGTGTGCAGCTAATGTACACATTAACAGTATTGTGTAGCCTGTGCGTCAACGTGTGTATAAGCTTGTAGTACAACTAGGCTATATTAGGTGTCTAGGTGCTAGGCTAACATTTACTGACAATATATATATATATACATATGCTAATTAAACTGAACAATACAATAAACATGATGAACAATATTGTTACTCCCATAAATACACTTATCTGCCTTGAGGCGATAAGTAGTTCTTATGTTCGAAACATGACGAAATAATAACTAACTAATTAACGTAATATATTGTAACAACTAACACACATGTTGGTGGAGAAGGTCAAAACACGACAGTTTATTGTGTTCACTAAAATGACTAGAGTGTATACAATATTACAATTATTATGTAACATTGTAAATATTATATAATAGCGTGGTGTCTTGCCCAACTTTGGGGGACAAAACATGCCAAGACGATGGTGAGATTAGACTCACTAAATATATAGTATAACCAATATCCACCAACAATCGCTAACATGATAATGTATTTACAAAGCTATGTGTATTTAACTTTCAGTGAAGAAACGTATTACTAAAAACCCATTATCGCGATCAGTGTATACAATATAAGTGATATATGTTGTGTTTATATATATAAGATTGTGAATGACTCAATATTAAACTAACAGTGATCCAATACCTCGTGTTTGCAGGGCTCCAGATAACATGCGTATATGAGTAAAATACGCATGTAAAAACAGCAAATACTCATTGATAGAAAATCTGAGGAGTAATATTACTCATAAAAACTATTAAAATACCCATCAAAGTAAACAAAACCCAGAAAAATGAAATGATTGTTGTATTTTTTACGTGAAGAAAACTATGTGACTGTAAGAAAAAAATGATGTAAATAAAGCTTTCATGTTGTTGTATGAAAAATACTGCTTTTTTATTTTTTTATCATATTTCACTCCTCATCACCCATTTCAATGAGTGAAATACTCCTCAAACCAAAAAAATTATCTGGAGCTCTGGTTTGATACGTGTGTATTGACTGCATTCAAAGACTGGAACACTTTCAGGATGAGAACAGTAGCTACTATAATCATGATAATAGGTAGTTTAATCATACAGGTATTCTATTCTGTGAAACCAGTAAGGCCACCGAAGACCAACTTGAATGGCCACTCCGTTAAAAAATGTTATATAAGCCCCCCCTCTCCTAAACTACATTGTCTTTGATTGCAAGGTGAAAACATCGCAGGTCAAGACTAGGCCTACTGAGTTTCACAGAATTCATAGCGAGACCCAACTGCTGCAAGTAGTAGTTATGGCACGGCTCGAATCTTGTACGATTATTACCAAAAGCGGAGGAGTTTTATTTCTAGTACAATGACTAGGCCGAGCAACAGTTGCCTAAAAGTGTGCAAAACAAACAAAATACAGCCACAATTAAGCCATCCTGGTACCCAACAAGCAGGGGCGTTACCCAGCAAACATCAGATATTCACTCTATGTAGGTTTAATGTTTGACCAACGTCTGCGACGCTGGCCATGCACAATGTTCAATTTATTGTGCTTGCTGGGTAGTGCTGCTTATGGTTGGTATATCGTATACGACAGTGGCTCTGTATAAATCCAATATATAACTTAAAATTGGCGATAATTTACACGTAATCGGTAAACTAAATGTGTTCAATGAGAATGGTAACTGTCATGTGTCAATTCCAGCTGTTACTGGTAACTGCAACTTCAGTGGGTAGTAACTGTCAGTTTCAGTGGGTGGTCTCTTCTGATCGGCAGGATAATGCTATTATAAAATGTATATTCTAAAACAACTTTCGTAATAGTTTACATGATCGTGAAGTTGATGACGATGCGTATCACAGTGAGGGCGATGTAATATATTACGATGTTTATGTTTATGTTTATTTGACTTCCAGTTAAAAACATGCAAAAATGGTACATTATAATAATTATTATTATGATTTTTTGAACATGTTATTAACTTTGGTTGACGGGAACAGGTCGAGGCGACCTCTACAATGCCTGTCAACCATATAAGTGAATTAAAATTATAGAATAAAATAATATCCATTGTTTAAAATAGCAATAGCAATTTAAAAATGTACATAGAATAGATTATAAATTTTACGATTTGTACACATAAAATAAAATAACCGACAATTGTCTGTCATCTGTTTCACGCACCAAAACCAGAGATAAAATAGCTACACTGTGCTCTACACCGTGTAGCAAAAAAGGACACTCTGGAAAGCGTAGAAACCTAATTAAAACCTCTAAATGCTTTAGTTGTCTATTATATCAAAGGACATACAACTAGGATATGTGAAAAGGAAAAACAGTAAAAACTTATGGCACTCTTAATTTTAACATAGGCCTACATACATCCCTAAATAAAAGTAATACTATAAACCTAGAATACATCTACTGACGTCAGCTCATATAGCCGTCGCGCAGCCGAAAGATGCTGAGTAGTACAACTTAATGCAATATGAAACTGGAGGAAAAACAATCCCAAACTCAAGAAGTAAATCAGTTGATTAGAGATCTTTGAAATATAGCATGAGGACCCACCTGGTCTGGAAACAAAGGCGACTGAAAAAATCACTAAACCTAAAAATAAAACAGAAAAAAAACAAATAATAATTTTGAGGGGAACGGCCATCCATGCCATGTGGTAATACTCTAACTCAGATCATGACAAGCGTGATCATGTAGGGTGATGTCGGTCTGCTCCGAACAGTATCAGAGACTGTCTCCGGCCTGAATTCGAGCCAGGCAGACAACACAATGCAACATTCGCAGATTATCGTTCATAGGTCGATCACTTAAGGTGCCATTTGTGCTAAATATATAGATATATATTCAATACACGAGTATAAGTAAGGCGGGGCGGTTTGTCATCTGCCAACACATGCGTATCAACAACGGAGCCCTCCGTCCCTAGTCATGAGTGGCTGGTAACAGCTCAAATAACCGTCTCACAGCCGATTCAAATTGCACAGGTAGTTTAAGACACAACATGTTCCGCTATATTCGACAATTTACACAAGCACAAGCCAGGCTCCAGGTACATCGATTATTCACATCAAATAAGTTTACCATGGCGAGATATAATTCATTCAGGTTCTTCTTAAAAATCTGCAAGCTACTAGCATCTCGGATAACAAAAGGTAAAGTGTTCCATAAGCGAGCAGTGCGATAGTCTTGCACAGAGGTAATTTGAATAGAGCACCCTGTTGAGCAGATCTGAGGCCATTATGCGGACAAGCTAACGCAAAATTACTAGAGTAATCACAAGATAGCTTACCGTGAAGGTAGCTGTATAAAAAACACAAGTCGATTATTTCTCGACGGAGAGCACAAAGGCAAGATAGATAATGTTGTCCATCTTTCGTGATAGGGTGAAACATAATCATTGAGAATGAATTTTGAAGCTTGACGTTGCACCCGTTCTAATTTGATTATGTCTTTAACATGATTGGGACTCCACATCGGACTACAGTACTCAAGAATACTTCTGACATGGGCCAAATATAATTGGAGCTTAACATCAATGGGGCTATTAAAGCCAACAGAACGTTTCATCATTCCTACCATAGAATGGGCTTTTGATGAAACAGTTTTCACATTCTCACACCAAGACAATTTACTAGTGATGGTTATCCCAAGATCATTAAATTCAGTTACTCTAGATAAGATATTATTATCAATGGAGTAGTCAAAATCTATTTTTACTTTACGGCATATCGACATGAATTCACATTTTGATATGTTGAAGTTCATTCTCCAAATTTTGCTCCACAGAAACAGTGCATTAAGATCATTCTGAAGGGAAAGTACATCTTGTCTTGACTTTATATTTCGATAAAATTTGGCATCGTCAGCATATAATTTCATAAATGATGTACAACCATGGCAGATATCATTTATGTAAAAAACAAATAATAGTGGTCCAATAATGGAACCTTGCGGTACACCTGATGTTACAGGTAAAGGTGATGATACCTGACCTTCTATCATAACTGACTGATACCGACCTTGCAGATAATTTTCAATCCACTGCAATAAGTTACTGCCAAAGCCAAATGTTTTAAGCTTGTGAACTATTAGTCAAGGAAAATGCTCGTTGGACCCCTTAAAAAAACTAGTTGTTGAGATTATTGCATTTTTGAGTACATTAGGATCCCTAGAAACAGATTCCGGATGATGACATCAAATTCGCCTGGAGTATTTTTTTTAATTAGCATAAATCCAAGATGGCCGCCATGAAAATAGGTTGAAACACAACTTTGTAACCACGCCACATAGAACATTATGTAATACCACTTTTTCCCATAATTTGGACCCAGGGAATAGATTTAGATGATATAATTAGTGATTTGATGAGTTTTTCAAGGTCAAAGGTCATTTTCAAGGTCACATGGTGCTAAAATAGGATAGATTAGCCAATATGTGGACCAAATAAGCCATCATTTGTTTTTATCTATATCTAGCTTGGTTTTGGAGCGTATGAATGTGTTATATAACTATTAGAAGTGACAAGGGGTTCAAGGCGGAACGCAGGTCAAGGGTTTTGCCTTCATCTTAACCCTTTTAGCGCCGAACTCCACGCACCACTCCTACCCCCAACCGACAAATTCCTGGGAGGAGGAGAGAAAAATGCTGGATATTTTGTACTGCCCGATGTTTCTAAACACACCAGCAGGATCCTAGACTAGGAGCTAATAATGATATGTGATGATGTTGTGGTTTAATGGGGTACAACTCCAAAGTCACATCAAGGTCAGATTAAGGTCATTTCAAGGTCAAATTGGTATAAAAACGTAATTTGTTTTACTTTTACCGATTTAAAACTGATGTGTGGTGCAGGAAAGTATTCTGTTCACACATTCTTTATCGCGTACCATTTGGACACGCACCTCAATGGTTGTTGGGGCATTTTCAGCCCGGTGGGGGTAAATACCCTCTTAGTATTCCTCTTATCACACCCTTTTCCCAATGCTTGAATGAATGAAAAAAATACTAAAATATAGTACTTAGTGTGGAACTTCAGCTTGGGCTCCCATGACAACACATGGATACAGAATCGGGTAAGAAAGTTGCCATAGGCAGGTGTTGTGCTTTACCGGGGTACTACTCCAAGGTCACTTTAAGGTCATCTCGAGGTCCCTGAAAGGTCAAACTGGCAAAAACATGCTTTTTAGGATTTGTTATCGATTCCAAACCCATTTGGGGCGCAGATAAGTATTACAAATGACTCTTGTTGGTACATTTTTGGTCGGGTACCATTTCACCACGCATCGCAAGGGGTTTGTATGCAATTTCAGCCTTGGAGGGTGATTAGCGCCTTGGTATTCCCCTTATCACACCTCTTTCCCAAAGCTGGAGTGAATCAACAAAATTACTGAAATGTAGCAGTGTGGAACCGCAGCTTGAGCCCCTTTGACAACATAAGTATGGATACCGAATGGTTATGAAAGGTGGCATGAACTGGTGTTGTGCTTTACTTGGGGTATCACCCCAAGGTCACCTCAAGGTCATATCAAGGTCATCAGAAGGTCCAACTGATGAAACATTTTTTTTTTGTTTTTATCTATTCCAAACCCATTCGGGGTGAAGGTGAGTTTTACAAATGACTGCTGTTGACACATTTTTGGTCGGGTGCCATTTCACCACGAATCTCCAACATGCAATTTCACCTTTGGGAGGTGATTACCGCCTTGATATTCCCCTTATCACACCCATTTCCCAAAGCTGGAGTGAATCAACACAAGTACCAACATGTAGCAGTGTGGTGGAAATTGACCTTGAATCACCGAAATAATACAGTACTATAATTGGATTTTTAAGTCAAAATCCCATGAAAAAGAGGAATTATACACGGAACTGGCTCCCTATCCTGCTTCCATGTTTGATGCCACAGGCAGGATGCGAATGGCCACAAATTTGACCATCAAATGCAGGTACTCTGGGTGATTTCATCGTGAAATCTAGATCAATTGGTAAACATGGCCTTACTCAGGTAAATGTTGTGTTGGTTTTTGTCAGGTATTACACCAACAGTACAAAATCATACATGCGCATGTTCCGTCAGGAAAAAAATTGTGGAGGTCGTGTACACATCCTCACTGCTGAAATTCCCTTACCACCTAAAAACCTCAATCCTCGGCGTCACTAAAAATAAGGTGCAGCTTAATAAGAGGCTTGCTGGTGCCATGATGAACCCCGAGTTTTATAGACATGTCACTGCGGGACAGATGCACAGCCGCACTGTTGCTAGTACCGAAGATGTCCCTGTTGAAATAGTAGGTGCCACAGTGTTTGAGAGGAGCGACCTCGAAATCACGAAGAAGCTGATACAATAATTGTGCACCATGCTATGACAAGATGCATGGTTTGAGAAGTCGTGTCCGTTATCTGCGATGACACTGATGTCTTCGCTCTACTCCTTCACGTTGTGGCAGAGATGAAGCCAAATGGCCAGCTCTGCATGTGCTCCACAGTGAAAGATCGTGCCGTAATCGACATCATGCAGAGTGCGAAGGTACATACATCTATTGTGCCAGATCTGCTTGCCATTCATGCCCTTACAGGGGCCGACACATCAGCAGCTACATTTGGCATTGGAAAGATCAAACACTCAAGGTGACCAGAACTGCTAGGCTCCCGCTGCATGCTATTGGAGATGCACAAGCAGATGAAGCTATTGTACTCGAGCAAGCTGCGTCATTCATACTGGCTTGCCATGGCAAAGGTTTCAGCAGATGTGAAGACTGATATTGGTTCTGCTTTGAAACTGTGCAGTCCACCTACCACCGAGACATTTACTGAAAATACATTTACTGAAAATCCAAAACGTGCTGCACATTGGAAGGCATCAATTGAGGGCACAGTGTCCCCTATCGATGCCCTGACGCATGGTTGGGAGCACGACGGATACTACTTGAAACCCACGACTGTGCCAGAGGGAACCATGTCTGCCACAGTTGCTGTCTTGGAGATGATGCGATATGGGTGCGCATCTGGTTGTAAAGGAGGCCACTGTAAATGTAGCACCATTGGTTGTACTTTTTTCTGTGCATGCAAGGGAGGTGAGGTGTGCATGAACATGCTCACAAAGAAATCACAAGAATCAGTACCTGTTGATGATGATAATGATGATGATGATGAACTGTAGTTGGAATTCTAGCAGTTGAAATCATATAGGACAAAGAGGTTACATCAAGTGGAATCTTATTTTTTACCACTATAATAGTATTAAGTGCAAGTTTTGTTCAATGTTGCATTGAATATATTTCCTAGTCACTCATCTATCATTTTGTTTCTACTCGTGAAATGTGTGACCTATTGTGCTATTCTCGGGACGATGTTAGTGGTAGTTTTAAACTTGTCAGCTCTTGTCATAGTGGTTGTTGAAATTAAATTTATCCTGAATTAGTCTTGAGATAAATATGGTGTGTCCAGAAATACCTTCTCTGCTTTTGAAATAACATAGATACGAGACACTACTTAAGCGCTTTCTAATTATATCTAATATGACCTTGAAATTACGATTTTGACCTTTAATTGATTTCTATACATTAAAATGACCCAATAAATGCGTTCAGCATCGTCGAATCTCATAATATAACGCCTAAGATCGTCAAAATTGACATCGTATTTACAGATATATGCCAATTCATTGTTTTGACGGGATCGTTGGCGGCCATCTTGAATTTAGGCTAATAAAAAAAATACTCCAGGCGAATTTGATGTCATCATCCGGAATCTGTTTCTAGGGATGCTAAAGTACTCAAAAATGCAATAATCTCAACAACTAGTTTTTTTAAGGGGTTCAGATGAATATTTCAGTTTTTCCCCCTGACTATATCAGGTCGTGCGGTACAGAATCAAAGGCTTTAGCAAAGTCAAGAAATATAATATCTGTTTGACTTTCAGAGTCTAAATTTCTACGGATATCAGAATATGTATCAAT